>OX940896.1:23771302-23969210 GCA_954871355.1 Cabera pusaria
ATAATAAGTAATATCCGCGGGGATTTTTTAGAAAATGCTTTCTCAGCGGCAACCTACGTCATATCAACTATCTGCATTTTAAATTTCAGCGCAATCCAAAACAGTATTGATTTTCAGACTTTGTTACCCCACTGCACCCTCTTAGGGTGGCATTTTGAAAAAGCCTGAAACTCGTATTTACTTATTTATTTACAGAAGTACGGTTTGTGTGAAATGTCGAATAAAATGACTATCCAAACTTTGAACCCCCGTTTCATCCCCTTAAAGAGTGAATTTTGAAAAATCTTTTCTTCACGGATACTTATGTTAAAACAACTATCTGCATGCCAAATTTCAGCGCAACCCGAAACAATATTGGTTTTCAGACTTTGTTACCTCATTTCACTCTTTTAGGAGTGGAATTTTGAAAAAGCTTGAAACACGTTTTTACTTATTTTTTTACTGAAGCACTTGTATGAAGTTTCGAATAGAAAAGACTATCTAATCTTGTTTATTCATACAAACTTTGAACCTCCAATTCACCCCCTAACGGGGTGAATTTTGAAAAATCCTTTCTGAGTACACCCTTGCGTACTAAGACAAATATACTCTTTAAATTTCAAGTCTCTACGACCAGCGGTTTAGGCTGTGCGTTGTCTGTCAGTCAGTCAGTATGTCAGGACAAAGATTCTTATAGTATTAGATAAATTATCGTATAAAACTACGCGCATCGCAAATAATAAAAAAAATGCAGTGAAACCACAAATTAGGCCATACTTACTTTGTAAACATTAATCAGCTTTTTTATTGTAAAAGGTCAAGCACGACTCTCACTTGATGGTAAGCGATGACGTCTACCTATTACAGATACAGCGATACAGGAAAATTCTGGCAGTCCAGAATTTTGCACGTCACTCCACTGCGCCTGTTACCTTGAGACATAAAGATGTTAAGTTTCACATGCCCTGTAATTTCACTGGACACCTTGCCATTTCAACCGAAAAACATTCCTATCAAAATTAATTGGCAAAGTGGTGGTACCGGTCCAGGCGGACTAGCAGAAGTTCTACCACTACAGAAAAATTAGCACATCTCTTTTGTAAATGCTAACGATATAAAGTAATTTGATGTCAATATAGTATGATCTATTGTATCGTCATCATCATCAGCCAGTGTCAGTCCACTGCTGGACTGCCTCTCCCAAGATGCGCCACTGAGCCCGATTTTCAGATCTTCTTTTCCAATCACTGCCCACCGCATTGCGTATGCCGTCGCTACACCTGGTCACAGGACGTCCTACGCTACGTTTGCCGTTTCGCGATCTCCACTCTCCAATACTCAAAATTTGAAATCACCCCGACTGATCTATGTATAATCTATAATGAAAATTAAAAATATTCCAATGAGTCTGAATACGACATCTCAGCTGTAAGTTGGCGAGGAGTTGAGAATTCAGCAGATTCCAGAAGATGTCCCAGCATCATGTCAATGCTTCAGTGTCCTTTGTCGTTGAAGAAAAGGATACCGAATTTCGAATTAATCACTATGAAAGTTGATTTCATAGCGCCATCAACTAGAAAAATGCTCATACTTTTACAACGGCTAAACAGATTTTTATGTATTAGAGCTTATAACACTTTCGATTAAAACACTTTCAAAACCGTTTCATCATCCTTCATTGCTCGCAGAGGAAGACTTATAGGAAGACTTTCTATCTTGACTAGCTTCTATTCTTTTCCGTTTCCTCGGTGTCAGTTCCAGCTTGATTGATAATCTAGTAGGTACAAAATTGATTTTTCAAAATGTTTAGAACAAAGTTTGAAGTGTTTAGTTGGATCCTAATTTTCACTGCCTTTATCCACTTGATTGGATTTTCGGACATTTTGGAAACCTACAACAAAATGATATAATATATTAATGTGGTAAACGCTCAGTAGTCATAATTAGATTAGTTTTAGACTAAGTTATAACTATTGTACATTGTTTTTGCAAATAAATGAATAAATAAATAAATAAATACACTGTGACACATTTTTCATAAAAATATATATAATGGCATTATCATAAGTAATAATAGATTGAATACGAGTAAGTCTCAGTGCTGATAATATAATTAGGTACCTAGTTACTACAAATTTTGCGCATAATTACTTTGATCACTTTTTATAATATTTTAAGATCGTTCACAAAACGAAAAAACCAACTTCAAATGCCACGCTATCCATTTTCAGTATAAAGTTGGAGGTGATTATGTCCATATCTCTGGAGATACTTATCAGATTTCAGAAAATGTACAATGGGACCAAACGGGCAGAATAATCTATCGAAAAAAATATTTCCAATCCGGTTAAGAACTTGCGGAGTTATGAGATAACAAACATAAAAAAGGCGAACTGAGAACCTCATCTTTTTATTGTGAAGTCGGTTAAAAATGTTCAAATTTCGTTCTAATCAAGGCCCTAAGCTAACCGTTCCATCCTTAAAAAAAATCTTCATATTATAAATCAACTAGCTGGGTCCCGCGGCTTTGTCCGCGTTTAATGACAGCGGCAACATGCGCGTGGGCTGTGCGCGGTAGAAAACACTGCTTAATTTGCACATTAACCTTCCCTATTTGAATCAGATATTGTTCCCTATTTCATTAGCTTCAATTTTGATTTCGAGGAACTTTATTTTTTTCTAAAATAAAAGTAGCCAAGGTACTTGGTAGTTAATATTTTAACATCAGCATTTTACTAGTGAAAGTCCCGTTAAATTGGTCCAGTCATTTCAGAGATAAACCGGAACAAACAGACAGACAGACAAATTTTAAAATTTTGTTTTTTATGTAAGTACCGTATATTCTTTCATATGCATTTAGTGAAAAGCTGTTAATCTGGAATTACAAACAGACACTTCAATTTTTTTTATATGTATAGAATAAGTGTAAAATGTATATAAACGATTTATATATTTATATAATGTAATATTATAATATTACACTTAAAGGAATTTATATATTCCTTTTTATAAGGGTATCAACTATATTTATCGACAAAGTTTTGGAGGGTTCTCGTACATCACTAGCCGGGTGGCGTGAAATAATGTTTGTTATTTACATAAATTAAAGCTTTAAAATGATAACCATTTACCACCTCGGTAGTTATATGACGAAAAAGATGTATATAATGTAAGCAAAATAAATATTTTGATGTAAAAAGTGGTTATATATGAGAATAAATGCCCACAAACACTTACGTGTGAAATGATAATTCTGGATCTTTTACGCCTCCTTTAGTTGTTCTTGATGGATAAAACACAGCACAACACGACATAATTTAACCATGTAACAGGGTTTCAGTCTTTAAAGCTATGTTTCTATTAAATTTTTAATTTATAAGTATGATGCGTCGCTATATTATGGTCTGCTAGCCGGTCAAAAATGGACACGCTCACCCATGCGCGAGGTTGTCAATTTGATATTAGCTTTCTCGTTTACTTTATTCTATCTCGCGATCCCTGTAATAGAAAGGGTAGGACAATGTGTTGATAGAATGAAAGTCGATGTGACAACGTCACATGGCTGACATGGCTCCATCCATTGTAATCCATCATCCTAGGTATCCATCCTCGATTTCAAAAAGTTCAAATGAAACGCTTGCGAGTTCTACTTTTTCCTGTGGCTCCATCTAGTGACAAATGAATACATTACAAACGTAATGTAAAGCCAATTTAGTTGCTCAACTTGGAAGGGATAGGGATGTTACGATACGAGTTAAAACAAATACTTATTGAATGATTTTCTATCGATTAAATCGCGATTCAATAGCCAATCGAATAGCTTAATTCTAATATTAGGTATAGTAGTTACTGTAATGTTAGCCTAAATGTTTTTGCGTGACAAATAATAAGGTAAAAATACGTGTAGGTACTTTTAACCTATACATAGTTACTCGGTATCGATTCCAAAGTAACGATATCGAACGAATTAGTTGTTGGAATAGAAAGAAAAGTTCATCCTTCGGAAGTTAAATACTCTGTGATAATATTAAATATTAATTATTCTGTGATAGCAAATTATTGCGTTTAACAGTAGGCCGTTACAATTGGTGGAAATTCACTAATAAAATCTGATCGGGTTTTCCCAAAACCAATTTGTACTGATCTAATTTGCCTAACTAAAATAAATAAAATTAGGTAGCTACATATTATTTTGTTTTGCCAGCCATAATATTATTTTAACAAGGAGGATTAAAGGATTCAAAGATTTTTTTAAATCGAATCGAATATAGGACTGTTAAGTTGTACAGACGAAGTTACTGACTTCGGTATAGGTACCTACCTACTCTTGCTTATTGCTTAGTACTTTTGGCACAGAATATACAATAGTACCTGATTACTACGTAATTTATGCCATTTATATTATTTAGAGTGTATAAACGGATGCGGACTGATTATAACGATAATAAATCAATTTTCTACTAAAACTACAATGTAGATGCTACAACGTTATGCTTAATTAATATTAATCGTTGGGTACGTTAATCTTCCTGCTGCTAACCGTGTTTTAACTGCTAGTTAGCATGTAGCGTGCCTTAAATGATCAGTTAATCTTCGGTTAACTAGTCAATGAAGTTCCATCGTGTCTTGACGGTACAGAGCACAGTTATGTGAAATATTGTTAGGTTTCATCAAGTTCATTGAAGTAATCCATCCTTATAATCTGTTATGGTCTGCCCCCACATACCAAACTCAGTTTTTTTTTGTTGTTTCAAGTCAAGTTTGCTTAACGCGCTCATTACTCAGGAACCAGACATAGATATATTGAGGGCCCGATGGTGTCGTAAGAGAATGGTCGGCTTTGACACCAGAGGTACCGAGTTCAATCCCCGCCGTGCACCAATAGATTTTCTGTCGAAAAATGTATGTGCGCTTTTTACAGTGGCTCTCCGGTGAAGAAAAAACATCGTTAAGACCCCCGCATGGTAGTAGGACACTATCTAGTGTCCGCCTGGCCAGCTACCACCCTCAAATTAGAAAATCTGTCGCCAAACATCGAATGTGTTCCGGCAGCTATCCTTGAGAGCCGGTTGCCATTTTAGGCCTAACGCGCTACCATCCTCGACCGCATCATCACTTAACAACAGGTAAGATAGTGGTCACACGCCTATATGATATAAAAAAATATATATTTCACGTAATTTCATGCATTTTTAAACGCTTCAAAAGTTTTTTGAGTATATTATATATATAAGTATATTGTAGGAATGACTTTTGTAAATTTAGCTTGTGCGTTATGCGTGCGATTTGGGTTCGACTGTAGGCATCAAACGCATTTTTAAAGATTTTTAAATAAAAAGTATTTAGTGATATAATTTATTCCAGAACAAAAATTACATTACATTACATATTAATATTGCTCGCTTAAATTCGAGGGTACAAGATACGGAATACAACTAAATAATGAAACTAATAAACCTTTCTTCTGATCTATGATTAATAGATATAACACTTACAAATAAATTACCTATCATTAAGTGATATTTGTTTTCAAAACAATAATTATGTGATGCTCAATTTGTCAATGTATGTAAAATAACTGTCATTCATACACACAAATCACACAAATTGAACATACAAATCAATCTTATATAATATTAACAACCAAATCGTAGAGAAAGCGAATGGGGTCCATAGAATATATTGACATAAAATAGAATGGACATTCCAAAATTATCCATCAATCAATACCGAATAAATCTTTCTTTTTTAAATATATACCTACCAATTAATTTTGGTCTCTGACGTAACTGTTATATGACATTTGATTAAACATTGATTTCATAATAACAGCTGACTTTTTGTAACAAATACTTACCTACAGATGTTGATTTGTTGTTTCTGACTTGTTTTGTTTGTTTAACGTGTTGTACATGAATTGTTATGCGTAACATTATGTAATTTGTAGTTTCATTCTAGTCAATATAACTAGTTATATTACATTAAATAAAACAACAAAAATGTACATCAGATAGACACATTTTATTATTCATTGAGTAGCTTTTAGGTAGTTTAGTTATAGTCGTTTTGAAGACGTTTTTATTCTGAAAACTTTTATTAGAAATAATGAGAGACTTCTACCCAAAGCCTAAAAATATGTATTGAAAACATTGCAAGTGTTGCAAAATTTGCAAGTTATTCAATATTTGTAGACCTCTCATTATTTCTAATAATCAAGTTTTCAGTCTGTGTCCATACTAGACCAATTAATAAACATACAATGTAGCATACATTCTAAATTAATTTAAAAATCTTGTCATCACATTAACGGCATTTTATCTCATTTGAACTTAAGTTTATACAATGTATATAAAAAAATTGTATAGACAATGTTTATCACTAGACAAATAATGTTCAATTTGAACATAGATAAACATTATTTCAAATACAGAATAAACTTATTTAACCTCCTTATCATTATTCCTTACATTTCTCTTTCATCGTTGTGCAGACGTGACGTCACCGGAAGTGAGTGCATCACTGGGCAGCGCCGCATAAATTACCTACTGATAAGTGACAGCTCTGACCCCACTTACTCTTTGACATAATAACTAACATTGCATTACATAATGAGACTTTATTTTAGTTATTGGGATTATAATTTATAATTTCTATTGGAATAATTAAGGATTAAATCAAAATATTTTTAGGGATTACATGTTATTATACAGGGTGTTTGGTAGATGGACCAACAACATTGTTAGGGTTCCGTACCCAAAGGGTAAAACGGGACCCTATTACTAAGACTCCGCTGTCCGTCTGTCTGTCTGTCTGTCTGTCTGTCTGTCCGTCCGTCTGTCACCAGGCTGTATCTCATGAACCGTGATAGTTAGACAGTTGAAATTTTCACAGATGATGTATTTCTGTTGCCGCTATAACAACAAATACTAAAAACAGAATAAAGTTAAAAATAATAGAGGGTCCCCATACAAGAATCGTGTTTTTTTCGGCATTTCACGCCATCTATGAACGCTTAGTTTGGTAAACGTCCCATAGATGGCGTTATATTAAAATGTCGATCCCTAACACCTTTGTTAGACGTTAGATGGCGTTATAATAAATAAAACGTTTATTAATTATTATTTATTGCTGGCGAAAAATGATAGTGGTAGTTTTTGCTCGATCTTATAAAATACTGTAGTGTGGTACGGAACCCTACTAGTGCGAGTCCGACTTGGACTTGGCCAGTTTATTTGGAGGGTTGGGGGGGTCATGCGCAAGTGCCTGTATAGTGTAGGTATACACAGAATACCTTATTATTATAATTATATTTCTGTGAGTGTATACAAACAGTACAATTAAAAATTATCAGCTACTTTTATAATCAGCCATCGGATGGCTAATTTGACGGTTAATACTTGGGTGAACTTCACCAAAATTATAAACTAAAGTTTTAACTGTTGAATTTTTATAACCATTTGCGTGAAATTTCACCTATGATAACTTAAATAATAATTTAAACCTGTTTAAGTTTTTTTCAGCGGTATTTTGTAATATATATACCGTCAGATCAGATAATCAGGGTATTTTTAAATACATCCATGTACTTATATGTAATTGAAAATAATTTGATTCAACAATGCCAAAAGTCTAATTTATTGTCTTCGTTTATAGGTACATGTGATAGCAAAATGATTTTTAAACCTTAAGAAATTATGTTTGAAGCATGTATATATGAACGTCACTCAGACATGGCGAATCTATAAGGGTTCCGTTTTTTTTCATTCGGCTACGGAACCCTAAAAAGGCGTGATTGTATGTATGAATGTAGAATGTAAGAAACTATTATCATGCCCTAACAATGTCACCCCTAACATAGTAAGTCAAATAGTATGACGTACTTAGTGTTTGACGTGTGACGAGTATTACGCATTTCGCGATAATTTATTGACAATTGTCCACTTCTCGAGAATATAGGTTCTTTACTGCTAAAATTTAATGCCTTGAGTCTAGACGATATTGATAAAGAGTCTACATTGAAGAACTTCAGTACATAAAGTAAAAATATGTATATAGTTTTTTTTATATCTTATAGGCTAGCGTTTGACCACTATCTCACCTGTTAGTAAATGATGATGCGGTCGAAGATGTTAAGGACGCTAGGCCTAGTATAGGAACTGGCTCTCAAGGATAGCTGCCGGAGCATATTAGATGTTTGGCGACAGATTTTCTAACTTGAGGATGGTAGCTGACCAGGCGCACTTAGATAGTGTCCTACCACCACGCGGGGGTTGTCGGTTTCTTAACGATGTTTTTCCTTCACTAGAGAGCCACTGTGAAAAGCGCACATAAATTTATCGATAGAAAAATCCATTAGTGCACGGCGGGGTTTGAACTCGGTATCAAAGCCGACCGTTCTCGCGATTACGCCTCCGGGCCCTCAAAAGTTATGAATGTTATTTCTGGTTAATAACTAAAATTATACCCGTATTTATGAAGATTTAGACAAACGCTTAGTGGCGGATTGCACTCAAGTATTTATTTGAATGACCCTTACGTGAGCCAGCTCTGTGTGAACTCTTATTGTTTTTTATAAATAAGATGGTTAATATCCTTGATTTCGTCGTACAATTTGCCTTTTAATACTACCCCAAAACCACTGACTAGAGTCTGTGCAAAAAGAGAACCGTCGTAGAAATTGAGGGCGCGCGTGTTGATTCTTATTTAATAATTATTTTGCGTTGACAGCATTGCGCTGTCATAGCCAATACGACTAAAAATGTTTGATACCATGGTAGGTAACTCTTATCATTTTCGGGTGGTACTAGGTAGGTATCTTATACCTTCCTTCTTTACCTTTGAATGTTAGTTAAGCGTAAAGCCAAGACTGTTCTCTTTTTGCACAGACTCTTGTAAGGAGGCAATGATGAATGTAAAGTCACAACATAAACCTTAAAATAACAACGTCTTAGAATAACAGTAGGTACATACATTTCCTTAGTGCCAACACTAAGGAAATATAATTGTAACTTGTCAACGCTTTCATATCATACAAATATACTAAAACATGTTTGCATACAAAACTAGCAGTTATCCCACTAACACAAGGCAGTAGCCAACTTTCATGTTAGAGGAAGTCACACCTAAAAATATGCATCCAGTTATCATACAGTAAGGCTCAAAGCAGTTCAAAAATATTGAAGAAGCTGACAATTCAAAATAGAAAAGGTAACTGTTATTCAGAAGGAATAAGGTACAAATTCACAGCTATTTGTCACTGCTACTTCATTTCGCTATTTATGTAGTCAGGAAACAGCCTATTCCCGTTAAACATTCATCTTTCGAACTCTCGTCAGAAGCCGTCAACCGTCGACGCTAGTTGGTTCCCGCCATATGTATCCGTTCCCATCCCATGTGTCTTTGATTAAAACGCCATAAAAAGCTGTTGGAGTTATCTATGAACATGTTGAGAGAGTAACAGAGTCTAATCTTAATTAGTTTTTAAAATTGGAATGGCTTTTAGTGTTAGAAATATGTGTCAAGTGTGAGATATAGAATGTCGAGCTTTTTTATTATTTTTGAGATACAAAAAATAATGTGACGTTTTAATAATTAAGTAAAATAAGGTTTTGATTTTGCTTAAATATAACATTAAAAAAGGTTTTTATCATGGAGGTAGGAAATACATATTATTATAAAAAAGGCGCTGCGATATATTTGCCGTATGGAAATAACTTTAAAAAAGGTGCATACCTACCTAAACGTCATATTGGAACTTAAATGGCTGCCATAGATCCATTGATGACCTTGATTGACTCAACCCTAGCAATGCAAGCCATTTTAAGTTCCATTACGACGTTTAGGTATCCACCTTCTTCTTGTAGGTCTTCGTGTCCTTTTATAGACGAAAAGGACTCATGCGTAATTTGTAAAGATGTGACATTCGTAAACCGTGACTTTATAACCAATCCCAAAATGTCTTCTCCCTAACAAGTCCATAAATAAAACTCGTTTGGAATTCTCGAAACAATATATCAATTTGAAACGTGCTAAGACAGCTGCATTCCATTCCGTACTTAGCTGTTTCCATGACTTTTTGTTTACAAGCCAATTGTCTAAAATAGCAGTGACTGGGATCGCTGTAGAGAGGTTTTTCGTATTGCATTGTTTTGGCATCGCACGTGATCGTGCATAATGCCTGATTTATTGACGCACCGACGGATTGTCAAGTTCAAGACCGGATTAAATGAATGGTCAGATCTAGATTGATATAAAAGAACTCTAGCATTATCTTTTCGGTCTAATAATTTATATAATAAGGCCAGATTAGTTAAGAGCAGTGCAATCGAGTATCATACTATCCTACTCATATATTTGTAAAAACTGCACGGACATTTTTCGATAGAAAATAAAATATTCTAATCGGAAGGTAACGGACGTAAGATACGATTTTGTACAAAAATATTGATTAATATTTTAATAAGTATGTGCAATGAAATCTAATCTATTTTATTTAAAACAATTATACCAGTTCCTCATACACTTCCAAGGTCCTTCAAGTCTTTGCCTTGATTTTATTACTCTTCAATTTAACAACACACACTTAGCACGCCACCCTAAGTCAAAAATATTAATAGCTCCGAGTAACGGAAACGTTAATCATAAACAACAATAGCATATAACAGTTTAGTAATATCACTCCAATAGCGTAGTAAATAACGGGGGTCAGTAACTCCTGTTACTAATAATAGGTATTTATTTTTAGATTCGGGTGCATTAGTGCTCTTTGATATATGAGAGTTACTGCTATTTGGTGTTTTATGTCTTCACTGTTTATTTTGATTTAACTGGTAGTTAATGAAGTTTATAGAGTATTTATTAATAGCTTTTGAGTCGATGAATGCGTATGATTTTATTTATTTGAGATTTTTTTTTATATTTGATAATTGTTTACCACCACAATCCTCGTGGTAAGTGATGATAGGTCAAAGATGGTGGACACGCTAAGCCTAAAATGGTCTGACTCTCAAGGGCTGTGTGCTGCCGGATCACCGTAAGGTTATGGCGAGAGATTTTATCCTTGATGGTGGTAAGCTACTTTTTATTAAAATACGTCATATCAAATTGCACCAATTTAACCCTATATCTTGCGAAAGTCTTGTCTGTTTGTTTTTCATCTCTTCGCGATCAAACAGCTCGACTCATTTAGTTCCATTTGGACAAGGATAGCCAGTGTGGTGGTTTAGCTTATTTAATACTTTTTGACGCGGACGAAGCTTCGGGGCGTAGTTAGTTGCTGATAATGCTGTAAAAACTTACTTTATAATCTAAGTCTATCTGATAATTCTTATCTAAAATATACCAAAGAGAAAATCTGCCGCCATAACCTTACGGACCCTTAGGGTTTTCCAGAAGCACGCAGTCATTGAGAGTCCGAGTATTCTAGACCTATCGTGGTCATCATCATCGACCACATCATCGCTTACCACCAGGAGACATAGTGGTCAAACGCTAGCCTATCAAATATTTAATAATTAAGATAGTTTAAAAACTAAACCAACCGACTTCCATGCCGCGCGAGTCAGTTTCAGTAGCAACTTTCAGACGTTTATCATCATATGTCTGAAGATTAAATGGGACCACCTTGGAGATAAACCCTATCTGAAACAAAAAGAATCATTCAAATCGGTTCACAATTGGCGGATAATCGCGTAACATACATACAAAAAAAATAATTAAAAAAACATACAGACAGACCTCCTCCTTTTTGGAAGTCGGTAGAAAAAAGCTAGTGGTCAAGCGCTTTTGTCTCCAGCATAGATATATTGGGTGTAGATACCTATAAGTAATACTAGGTATTATAAATACGTGATTTAGGTACCTATTATATTATCTGCGCAAAAGATAACGAAAAATCGTGAAAACAATGCTCTGTCAATCCAATATTACTATGCTATCGACGCGATAAAAAATGATAAAAAAAGTGAAAACTCGATGACTAAATAATTCTCTTCGCAAAACGATCAATTATCTATTCATGTGAGTCATTATGGCAACATAAAACATAAGTTTGTATGTGTTCAGTTTGTGCCGTGCCGTCGCGTAAAGGTGTTATCAAATAACATAAATAGCAGTTATTATATTCAGTGATAATGTTCACAGTGGGACCTTATGAGATTAATCTGAAGAAAGGGAAGATAAAGAAGGTTGGTGGATTGTATTGTCAAAAAGCTAGTCAAAGATATTATTTTTAACCGACTTCACAAAAAAGGAGGAGGTTCTCCATTCGACTGTACTTTTTTTTTATGTTTGTTGCCTCAGCACGCCGTCAAATCTTAACCGATTCGAAAAATCTTTTTTTGTTTGAGAGATTATGCTTTCTGCTTGGTCCCATTCAAATTTAATCGAGCTTTGTCAATTATCTCCGGAGATATGGAGATACACAACATTAGCTAATGTATATACTTAGATGACATGATTATAACTAGCCAGCACTTTGACAATCACGGAGTGTTAAGTCGGTTTTTTCATTTTTTACGATCATAAATTATTATATAATAACATACGGGCACTTTGACTGCGGCACTTTTTGCATATATATATTTTTTTTTCTATTTTTTTTTCGTAGCTGTGGCATCAAATCAAAACTTAAATCCAACAGCAGAAGGTCACACGCATTCCTTGTGAAAAAAAAAATAAACTGGCCAAGTGCAAGTCAGACTCGCACTCGTAGGGTTCCGTAACACAGTAGAGTATTCTATAACTATGATTTTTCGCAACTACAAAAATAACTTTGTTTTTCATAGTGTTTGTATGGAAAACAAAGTTATACTTGCGGTCGCTATATCTCAACATCTGCTGACTGTATCTCGTTCAAACCAATTTTCGTTGAAAGTTTTTATTGAGATCTACAGAATATTTTATTTCTAGATTTTTCACTCCCTTACTTTAGAAGTTAGAGGGGGGGGACAGACATTTTACCACTTTAGACGCGCCTATCTTTTAAATGATTGACTTTGAGGAAAAATGATTCTGGAAATCTCTATGTCATTTTTAAAGACCTATCCATAGACACACGTATAGGTTTGAAGAAAAAAAAATATTTTTTGTTCCAGTTCCATGTATGGGATGCCCTTAAACTTTTATTTTTTTATTTTTGTATAAAAATCGGAAAGCGGTTCACAGAATACATCTACCTACCAAGTTTCAATTCTGTAGTCCTAACAGTTTCGGAATAAAATGGCTGTGACATACGGACGGACAGACAGACAGACAGACAGACAGACATGACGAATTTATAAGGGTTCCGTTTTTTGCCATTCGGCTACGGAACCCTAAAAAACGCACGGTGTGTGTTTTCAGCAGCGAACGAGGCTATCGTTTGACCATTACCTTGGCTGGTGGTAAGCGATGCTGTGGTCGAAAATGGTGAACACGCTAAGCCTAGAATATTTTTACTAATATGAGGGTCTGTGGGTTGCCGAAACACCGCAATGTTAAGGCGGGGAATTTTCTCCTTGGTAACTATGCTACTTATTGGTAGCAAGTCAGACGAAACATCGATATAATATGCTTCAACCACCTGTGCATAATAAAAAATAATAAAAAATAAAAAAATAGTGTTGCGAAATGTATGCATACCCTCCAAATGCATGTTTTGCACATTCTGTTATTGTTAGTAATAGAAAGTGTGTCGCTGTTTAGTTAACATTTCTATGTAGGTTAGGTTAGGTGATGTTCTCGGAAATGATTTAATATACAACTCAGGCGCACCTAAGTCACAGAATATATCATAGTAGGTTGCTAGGTTACGTGTAGGTATGCTTAGGTAAATGTTGTGGATGTGTTAAAGACGTCAAGATTATAGTCTGTTTGTATAGTCAAGATAGAATTGAGATAAGATATAAAGATGTTGTTTATGATTTGAGATCACAGTACATACAAGACGCTAGTCAGATGGAAACTGATGAAGTCTGACTGTAGCAGAATCTGTGGCAATTTTGCGCGAATGGCGCTCGACTCCTTGATAACAATATTAGATATTGAATCACACCACACCACAGAATAATGAATAACAACATCTGGACACGAAATGAGAAAAATGTGATGAAAGTGTATATCTGTAAAGTAATAAACAATAACTTTTAATTGCTATTAAAGAATTCTACATATTATCTTAACTAATATTATAAATGCGAAAGTAACTCTGTCTGTCTGTGTCACTTTCACGCCAAAACCACTGAACCGATCTAAATGAAATTTGGTACACAGATAGTCTAAAGCCTGAGAAAGGATATAGGCTATTTTTTGATTCGAAAAAAGGGTTGTAAGGGGCTGAAAGGGGGGATGAAAAGTTGTATGGAAGTATCGTCATTTTTAGAGCTAGAAGCTTGAAACCTATTTTTTAGGCTGTTGATTGGATATAAATAATTATGACCTTCAAAGTTTGTGACGGGATAGAAGGAGGAGGGAGGGGAGGGGAGGTGGCAGTGAGGGGAAGGGAAAGGGGAATGGGAAGGGGAGGTGAGGGGAAGGGGAAGGGAAGAGAAATGGGAGGGGAGGGGGAAGAAGGGAAAAAGAGGAGGGGAGAGGAGTGAGGGGAAGAGAGGGGGAGGGGAAGTGGAAGGGGGAAGGGGAGGGGGAGAGTGAAGTGAGGGGGAGGGGGGGGAGAGAGGGGGGATTAGCGCAGCGTGGTACGGTGCGGTGTAGGTAGGATACGAATGTGTCATATTTGTAAAATAATCAGCCTAAATAATTAAAAATGCTACCCAAAGACACTATTCCACGCGGACGAAGTCGCGGTCACAGCTAGTCAACATATATAGTTATTATCAACAGATCGTGGTCAAACGCAAGCCTATAAGAAATTAATAAAACTGGCCAAGTGCAAGTCAGACTTTTGTCTCGCACACGGAGGGTTCCGAACCGCAGTATAATAATATATAAATATAATATTATATTATATTGCCGTGTCAATACCAAACATGCTTATTAACTACAACGCCGTAAAACGAATATCTAACGAACTTCTAACACCAACTAAGTGAACGTTAACACAAAGGTAGGTAATTAATATTATTTATTAATAAGTTAAACAATCGTTCATAAATGGCGCTATATTAAAAACACGTTTTTTGTATGGGGACCTCCATTAATTTTTAACTTTGTTCTGTTTTTAGTATTTTTGTTATAGCGGCAACAGAAATACATCGGCTGTGAAAATTTCAATCATCTAACTATCACGGTTCATTAGATACAGCCTGGTGACAGACGGACAGACAGACAGACGGACAGTGGAGTCTCAGTAATAGGGTTCCGTTGGTACCCTTTAGGTTCGGAACCCTAAAAACTATTGGCTTTGTTATTATTATTTACTGTCAATGATTTATGACAGAATATACCTTACACGCAAACACGATCAAGTCTCGACATCGTATCTCATACACAGACATACAATAAAGAATGTAGTACGGAGAAAGCCCATACAAAAACCCAGCTTACGTCAACTCTTCGTAAATGGAACACCATAATGGTCTAGATTTTTGTACAACACAATAATGAGAATAGAATCATGTAACAATATGTCATTCACTAATGGCCGTAATAGATCTGAAGACAGTTTGACTTGTTTACTGTGTAACACTGTTTTACAGTGTAATATAAACATTATGAGAGATTGTATAGTAGTTTTGGATGTGTAGTGTAGTAGGCTACGAATAAATCATAAGTAAGTCTAATTCAGAACAAATTCCACACAAAAAGTGGCCCTCCTTTAAACCCTTTGAATACTCAAAGTTCAAACCAAAACGACGTAGATTCAAAATAAGAATCACTTTCGAAGTTACAAATGATTGGCTTGGAGATTGATTTAAATTTGGAACGAAAGCAGGGATTGATTCGCGCGTGTGCTGCAATGTCTGACAGTTGAGTCAAACAAGACAAATGCCCGACTAATAAATACATAATGACGCGCTGGACACGAGTTTTAACCCCGCCTGCTTGGATACGACTTTTGTTGGGTCATTTTTATTACGCAGTTACTTTTCCTGACTTATGATTTATTCGTAGGTAGTAGGTACCTAATAAATAATAAGGCCTCGCCGCGCTCCAGAAAATTGAGCCATTATCATTTAAAAAAAACTAAATAAAGTTCGAGTCGGACTCGCGCATTAAAGGTTCCGTACCATTATCTATAAAAACGGCAAAAAAATCATGTCTGTTGTATGGGAGCTCCTTAAATATTTGTTTTATTTTTTAAAGTGAATATACAATGTAACTAAATATTCTGTGAATATTACCTGTTGCCGTTATCAATATCGAACAAAAACGAGCAAAAAAAATCACGTTGTATGGGAGCCCCCTAAAATATTTATTTTATCTTGTTTTTTTTAGTTAGTTTTTAGTATTTTAGTATTTGTTGTTATAGCGGCTACAGAAATACATCATCTGTGAAAATATTAACTGTCTAACTATCACGGTTCATTAGATACAGTCTGGTGTCCGACGTACAGACAAACAGACACATATGAACGGACAGTGGATTCGCTAGGTAGCTTTTAATACAAACTGTTATAATTATTACGTACTAGCTGTGCCCCGCGGCTTCGCCTGCGTTAAAAACAACTTTTATTTATTTTAATATTTTTTTTCATAAGAACCATCTCCTGACTATAAAAAAACAAAACGCAAAAAGAATTAGCGAAATCGGTCCAGCCGTTCACGCGTGATGCCGTGATCAAGGGCAATTGGGATTAATTTTTATGTATAAGATATATGATAATTATTTTTAAGGGAAAATATTACGATTTTCGGTTTACGCTTTAAGATCTATTTATTTCTCAAAAGATTCATAATCACTTACGAGAAATAGAAATTATAACTTAAAACTAAGTATTTAAGAAAAGCAAAGCGAGCACAATAATAAAAATAATATAACTAAAAGTGGGTACATTAAAAAAGTCAGTTAAAACACTGCAACTACATATTCATAAAAGGATTACAAATTTTAGAAATTTAAGAAAAGAAAACAAATTAAAAGTAAATTATTTAACATTGTGTCCTGGTTTGTCGGATTTATCCAACATGAAAATGTTCATTGTGAAAGCCATCGACTGTTGTCTCCAGGAACTAACATGTTTTTTTTTTAGGAAAACGCCTCAGTTCATCTTTCACTGATTGATGGTCGGTTTCTGAGGTACATTATTAAGAGTCTATCTACTCAAAATTGTACCGTTATTGAATAGATAAACTCTCAATGAATGTACTTAGAAACCGGCCATGAATGCAGCTACAACACCTACATGTTTTGTGACCGCGTCTATTCCTACTTCGTTCTTTAAAATTGGTCGATAAAACATTTTTCAATTTATTATGATCCCAGGAAAGACTGACATATTTATTCAAACATGCAAGACAAACAATGGTGTATAATTTAAATGATTAAATGTTGGCATAACACAGTGATAACGCATTAAACTATGGAAATCGTTATAACTTGGGTATTGGTAATGCATTTCCGGTTTCCCGTAATGCCGTCATGAGTTTTACGTTCTTGGATCTCGATATTCTCGATGGATTTTTTTTTGTTTGGCGCCAGGGGAAACTGCCCTGGACATAGATTAACTATAATTTTTTTTATTAAGCTTACTAGCAATGAGGGTTTTACATTTCTAGTAGTCTTGTTAACCCTCCAACTAAGCTAAATATTCTTGTGTCTGGAGTGGGTTCACGGCAATAGTGCAATGAGTAGAGATCGAAACTCACGACCTCTCGTCGCCAGGTCTATAGGCCGGTTGTAGGCTATCTATATAATGTTACAAAAATGGCACCCTTTTCACGACTTGAGAATAATCAATAATAAATAACGAATTGAGAATAATTTCTAAAATTAAGCAATTCAAGCGGCAATAGCCCAATGGCTAAGGCGAATGACCTGACGATCGAGAGGTCGTGAGTTCGATCTCCACCTATTGCTTTTTTAACGTAAACCCACTCCAGACACAAGCATATTTAGCTTAGTTGGAGGGGTCATCAAGTATTCTAGTAATGACTTAATGAGCAACCCACATTACTTGTAAGCTTTTTCTAAAAAAAATATTACAGTGTGTATTTATCAGCCGTCGGACTTTAGTTTTTGAACAGACTTTTTATACTTGTTTAGCTTTTATCAACCGACTTCCCAAAAAGAAGGAGGTTCTCAATTCGTCTGTATGTATTTTTTTTTGTGTGTGTATATTACGCGATTACTCCGTCAATTGTGAACCAATTTGAATGATTCTTTTTTTAATCGGTAGGGTTCGTTTCCGAGGTGGTCCCATTGTTATTTTATCGAGATTTGACAAGTATCTTGAGAGATATGACGTTAAACGTCTCCAATTTGCTACTGAAACTGACTCGCGAGGCATGGAAATCAGTTGTTTTAGTTTTTAAACTATCCTTATTATTAATAGCAAAATACTTATACTCGTACGATAACGCGATACTTGAAGTATCATATCACAATATCTTGTTTCATTACCGACTATAATAATGACCAACCCAGTACCAGATAACCAGTTAATGCCGTTACGGCTCCCACGACCATTCTATGTAGATGCAGGAACCTAACTGTGCCTAAATATTCGAAACTAGCACCGCTTCGCGGTTTCACCCACGTAGTTCCCGTACCCGTGAGAATACGAGGATAAAATATAGCCTATGTTACTCGCTAATAATGTAGCTTTCCAATTGTAAAAGAATTTTTGAAATCGGTCTAGTAGTTTTTGAGTTAAATTGTAACAAACTAACAAACCAAAAATCAAATCGGCACTCTTTATAATATGAGTTTAGATAATAATCTTATATTGACTCAAATCAAAATTAATAATGACGTCTTTTTCTGGCGAGTTCATTGGACATTTGTATTTGAGACGAGTCGCTATTAACAGATTTTTTAACCAACTTCAAAAAAGGAGGAGGTTATTATGTTTGTTATACGAATTTTTTATGCCTAGTTTATTTTTTATTTATATATTTTTATTTTTGGGCTTACGTTTGACCACTGTCTCACCTGTTGGTAAGTAACGATGTGGTCGAGGACGATATACTCGTACGTAGGAAGGCTCGTATTTTCCTCCTACGTCTTACACCATGCGTCTCTTTTGTCTGGCTTTCATTTTACAAAACATAAATTATTTTTGAAAAAAAAATTAAACCGACTTCAAAACCAGAATTAGTCACTCAAAAGCGAAAAATTGGCTACCCACACTTATCTATTTGAAGTCGGTGCAAACAAGTTTTATAATTACATACTTAAAATTACATGAATATATGAAATTTCGTGTCTAGGCTGTTACGGTTAAATCAATTTACAGAATTTTGTGTCTGTACTATTCACCGTTGAGGAGTTTCCTCGCCGGAAGTTAACCCTGGGTGCAGCAGCATAGTTAAAATTAATTTACAAAATTTAATCACCGAACCACAGAATAATGAATAGTTGACCGAACTGCCTAACGGTTAAGAGTTGTACCTTCCTTCATCAGCTCATCAGCTCATTAGCGTCATGATATGATGATGACCATACGCAAATGGCTCAATAGCTTTAGAAAATATATGAAAAACATTGTTGATACCTGTAAAATTTGAGGGTTGCCTTCGATTTCCCTGGGATTCCATCATCAGATCCTGACTTGGTGCCAATGGAATCATGTCAGGAGTATACTCTTTTAAATAAAAAAAAGAATTTTGAGAATCGGTCCACAAATGGCGAAATAATCGGTGAACATACATAAAAAAATACATACACGTCGAACATATAACCTCCTCTTTTTTTGAAATCGGTAAAAAATATGTTATGGCGATTTTCCATCTTGAGGTTTCTTAGAAGTTACTGGAAATTTCTTGAGACATTGGAGCAGAGATCACTATGAGTTTTAATTTTCCTGTTAAAAATATTATTTGAATGCAAGTAAAAAGCAGAAGGAACATAAGACGAAACAGGAAAATTTAAAAATATAATAATTGCAAAATTGGAACAATGAGCATGAGTCCTGTTACTCCTGTTTGTTTAAAATGTAGACTTTTATTTACTTTCAAATTATTATTTAAACCTATTTACTGTATACAGACAAACATTATTTAAATCTGCAAATAATGAAAACAAAAAATCTTTACGAAATGAGACTATTTCGAAATTTGCCATTCGGCTACGGAACCCTAATTACATCTGAATTAAGAACGTCCTCTATTTTTGAAGTCGGTTGCAATCATAACTTGTTTCTCGTTTACATTTGACTCTTTACTAAGATTATCTTCTAAGATATATTTAATACTAGCTATGCCCCGTGGTTTTATCCGCGTAGACATCGTTCCCGTGGGGATATAGGGATAAAAAGAACCCTATGTATTATTCCAGGATCTAAGCTAGTTTTAGCGTGGTAGAGTAACAAACATCCATACATACAAACATCCATACATACAAACTTTCGCGTTTATAATATTAGTAAGGATTTTTGTTCGCGAAATCGCCTAAAATATGTAACAGTCAAATGTGGTGTCGACCTTCAGTCACCTGCAGCACGCCACGTGACCGTGATCTCATCTGTCAGCAGGACCGGTTCTACTGTTTATGACACCTGTACCATTATATACGTTCGTGGTCTGTGGGTTTTTATGCAATAGAAGGTCTGTAGTGCAGTTAGCTGTAGTCCAGTTTAAAAACTAAAACAACCGACTTCCATTCCGCGCCAGTCAGTTTCAGTTGCAAGTTTGAGACGTTTACTGACATATCTCTGAAGATACTTATCAGATCTCGGTGAAATTACAATGGTACCACGCTTGGGATATCTCCTTTACAAAAAAAAAATAATTATCAAAATCGATTTATAACAGACAAAGGTATCCGTGAACACACATAAAAAATATATATAGTATATATATTTTTTATATACGGTTGAATTGAGAAACCTCCTCCTTTTTTGAAGTCGGTTAAAATGTAGGCGTGATTTTATGTATGTTATACATAAATAAAATCACGCCTATTTCCCGTCGGCAGAGACTACTTCTTTCCACATGCTACGATTCTGACATACCTCCTTCGCTTCTTCCACTTGCATGAGCGCCTTCATACATGCTCGCCGGTTATAGGTACTTTTGACTTAGCCTTTCTTTAAAACTTCTTCAATCTGGTCTTGATACGTTCGCCTAGGTCAGCCTCTACCGACTGGCTCATTCACACTGCGTCTATCTTATTCTGAAAACAATAAATAACTGGATGCAAAACTAGTTGCGCCCGGTGACTTCGCCCGCGATTTACCCGACTGCCAAGAAAACAACCCTTTCTTGGCAGTCGACTAAAAAAGTTAATACTATTTCAATGAAGATTAAGAACCTTATTACATGCTACGAGTTTAGAATTGGCAATTTTTACGTAACAGTGATAAGACCTGCAATAGATTTTACTTGTTCCTTTGGTTTTCCTTAACCTTTCGTGACTTAATATCAACAAGCAATTTCTGTTTAGAATAGCATATTGAAATAAGAAACTAAGTGAAACACCCATTGTATTGAAGCCATATGCAATACCAATGCATGGTCTATTGTCCTTCGGTTATCATTTGTTACAGAGACTGTTTGTACTACTTGTATTATTTATTCTGTACCTAAACTGCCTTCTAACTTTGTAGTTGTTAGCGTTTAGGTTTCCATGTATGTATAAACTTTAGACCGGAGTAAACTTTTGTGCATAAATAATCATCATCATCATCAGCCTGTGTCAGTCCACTGCTGGACGTAGGCCTCTTCCAAGATGCGCCACTGAGCCCGATCTTCGGCTCTTCTTTTCCAATTACTGCCCACCGCTTTGCGCATGTCGTCGCTCCACCTGGTCACAGGACGTCCTACGATACGTTTGCCGATTCGCGGTCTACTCTAGGAGAAGTCTACCCCAACGGTTATCAGTCCTGCGGCATAAATATTAGTGAGCATATTATTAACCGACACAAAAAAGGAGGAGGTTCTCAATTCGTCTGTATGTTTTTTTTATGTGTATGTTACGCGATTTCTCCGTCAATTGTGAACGGATTCAAATAATTCTTTTTTTATAGGTAGGGTACGTTTCCGAGGTGGCTCCATTTTAATTTAATTGAGATCTGATTAGTATCTCCAGAGATATGGAGATAAATACCTCAAACATAGGAGAATGTACTGGTTTTAGAAGAAGAGTCCCAAGAAGATTATACACAATGGAGGTTGCTATTGCATATACTTTTGAAGACTAAAAAATATGACCTTGAATAATGTTTTTACATCTTTCTTCACGTTACATACAGCCTAGCCTAGCCTCAAGAGCCACTTACCATTCTAGGCTAGAATGGTAAGTGGCTCTTAAGGATAGCTGCCGGGACACATTAGATGTTTGGCGCAGATTTTCTATCTTGAGGGTGGTAGCTGGCCAGGCGGACACTAGATAATGTCCTACCACCATGCGGGGATTGTTGGTTTCTTAACGATGTGTTTCTTTCACCGGAGGGCCACTGTGAAAAGCGCACATAATTTTTTCGATAGAAAAATACATTGTTGCACGGCGGGTCTGAACTCGGTACCTCTGGCATCAAAGCCGACCGTTCTCGCGATTACGCCACCGGGCCTTTAAAATGTCTGATGCACTTCCTCAGGGAGCTTATGTAATAAGATTGCTAGAACCACGGGCGAGTGGTTTGAGGGCCCAGTGGTGTCGTGGGAGAATAGTTGGCTTTGAAGCCAGAGGTACCTACCGAGTTCAATCCCCGTCGTGCACCAAATGGATTAAGTGCGCTTTTCACAGTAGCCCTCCGGTGAAGAAATATCATTAAGAAACCTCCAATCTCTGCATGGTGGTATGATACTATCTAGTGTCCGCCTGGCTAGCTACCCAACTCAAGTTAGAAAATCTGTCGCCAAACATCTAATGTGTTCCGGCAGCTATCCTTGAGAGCCAATTCCCATTCTAGACATAGATAGCGTGTTACCATTTTCGACCGCATCATCAGTTACCAACAGGTGAGATAGTGGTCAAACGCTAGCCTATATGATATAAAAAAGAAAAGACACTCGGCTAAATTCCTACTGAGTATAATCAAGCGTAATAGTCGATCATCAGTATCATAGACGTAGCAAATTGTGGAAAACAGTTAAAAACGTCTAAAATAAATTAAGATAGTTTAAAAACTACAACAACCGACTTCCATGCCCCGCGAGTCAGTTTCAAAAGCAAGTTTGAGACGTTTATCGTCATATCTCTAGAGATACTTATCAGATCTCGATGAAATTACAATGTGACCACCACGGAAATGTACCCTACCGATTAAAAAAATAATCATACGAATAGATTCACAATTGACGGAGTAATCGCTTAACATACATACAAAAAAAAACATAGACGAAATGAGAATCTCCTCCTTTTTGGAAGTTGGTTGATTAAGTAACTTTGCAAATAATATATAAATTGACAAATGCACTTGACATGCTGTTGACCAATGCCGTGAGAAAACTGTACAAGAAATTTGTATGAATAGCATGTAGGCAATATAGCATGTCCCAATTTTGTCGTCGCCCTTGGCATTTGTCTTTTGAATTTTTGGTGACATTTTCGCAATTTTACCTCAATAAAGATAGACACAAGAATATGGCATTATGTCGTTGTTGGTTTATTCATCAATTGTATGTTTGTTATACGATTACTCCGCACATCAAACATACAAACAATATATTTACTAAATAACAATAAATCTGACAGCGGAAGATATCCTATAATATCCTTATTACATTATCCGTAAATAAATATTTTTTCCTATTCACGTATGATAAATAAATACATTTATAATTACCTTATCAAGCCCTTTTATGTGATACCCCACTCGATGGGAATTAAAGAATAAACATTTTTGAACCCCACATTATGGCGTCCAAATTCCGCCATTTTGAATGTTTTAAATTTTTATGTTCTCGATGACACTCGCGCTGGCATGGTGAATCTAACGACGTGCCATTTACCAAAATCAGCTCACACGTTTGTACTCTAGAGTGCCACAAAGGAACAAACAAACATACATACATGCATACATAGACTGATAAACACATTAAATCTCCTCTACGAAACTAAAAAACATACAAACGAATTAAAAATCTCATCCTTTTTTCATCCATTTACATCATAATTTGAACGAAACTGACCTCAAAGGTAGGTTAATTAGTTAGTGCCTATTATCATCAACCTATATTAATCCACTGCTGGACATAGTCCTCTAACATCGATGTACATGTACTACGTACCAGATGACGCGTCGCGAACTAGCTCTATATTCAAATAATAAACTGACCAATTGCAAGTCGGACTCGCACTAGTAGCGTTCCGTACAACACTACAGTATTTTATAAGATCGAGCAAAAACTACCACTATCATTTTTCGCCAGCAAAAAATAATAATTAATAAACATTTTATTTCTTATAACGCCATCTAACGTCTAACAAAGGTGTTAGGGATCGACATTTCAATATAACGCCATCTATGGGACGTTTACCTAACTAAGCGTTCATAGATGGCGTGAAATTCCGAAAAAAACACTTTTCTTGTATGGGGACCCTCTATTATTTTTAACTTTATTTTGTTTTTAGTATTTGTTGTTATAGCGGCAACAGAAATACATAATCTGTGAAAATTTCAACTGTCTAACTATCACGGTTCATGAGATACAGCCTGGTGACAGACGGACAGACAGACAGACTGACAGACAGACAGACAGACAGACAGACAGACAGACAGACAGACGGACAGCGGAGTCTTAGTAATAGGGTCCCGTTTTACCCTTTGGGTACGGAACCCTAAAAAGCAGTGCTGAATCTACATCTCGCTTAGTTTAGCGTAAGTACTCCTGACGCCAGATCGCGCGCCGCTCGGCGCGTAAGTTAGTTTATGACTAGCGCCTCTGGTTAACATGTACTTCGATGGCCTCTAATTGCACGATCCTCGACTATTCTCATCCAGCTATTGCCAACCACCTTGCGAAGACCATCGCTTCACCTAGTTAATTAGCACCCCATTGCTACACAATAAAATAAATTTTATTGAACTGACCTATCCAGAACTTAAGTAATGCACAAACATTGACAGGTGGCTGTCACGTAACCATTTCAAGAAATACGACCATTTCTGAAACAAAGACAATAGCCCGTTTACACCGGTCTATAGATAAGGCAAATGTCAAAATAGCTCATGTGCCTTTCGAAACAGGTGCTTGTGACTTGCATAGTAATCGACTTTAGGTCAGTTTCACCATTTCCCTGCATCAAAGAAGTTTTTTTTTTTCTTGTCTGTTTCCCTCTGATCTTCTTCAGAGACGTTTGTAGTCACGTGTTTCCAATTTTTTTCGGCTCAGATTTGTGTGAAGTTTTTAATTTATAAGGTGAATGTGTATTTTCTTAATTAGTTTTTCTAAAAATTTCAGTTTATTCTGCTGTAATATTTTATATTTAGCTATGTTATTTGTTTAATTTCTTGTTATTTATATGCTAAAGATATATATTATCAAATATATTCTAAACATAATTTTCTTTATATGTTTTTATTTCTTTGTATTACTTTTTTTTGCTATGTTATTTATATAATTTAGGAGTATCCTTTGTTTCTTCTTATCTTTTAATAGTATATTTACATTTTCTTCTGTCAGTCTGTCTTCCAGCATCTGTTCTGCATTGTATCTTAATACCCCAAAGACTGGACATTGAAATAGGATGTGGCTTATACTTTCGGGGATGCCTGGCTCACAAATGCACGATGGGTCCTCTTTACATTTGAATCGAGCCAAATATTCAGAGAACCCACCGTGCCCTGTAAACACCTGGGTGATTATATTGTCCATTTCCAGTTTTTTGAGCGTTTTGTGGGCTTGTATCGCGTCTGGAAAGAACATTTTCGTCGTGCCAGCTGTTTCTCCTGTCTTGTACCTCCGGTTCCATTCATCAAGCGACTCCATACGGATTTGTCGCTTGACAAATGAAACCGGACATAAATCATAGTCAGGCTTCTTTTTACTTTTCAGCGCTGCTTCTTTCGCCAATTGGTCCGCTCGCTCGTTGCCGTCCAGTCCTGCATGGGCTTTTATCGAGATTAAAACTGTTGTTTTATTCTGGTCTTTTATTGCCTTCAGGTTGTGCCGCGTAGAAACAGCTAATAGATTTGTCGAGCTCTGGCTAGTGATTGCCTCTAGGGCTGATCTTGAGTCACTGTATATGCCAAAGCTCGACTCCGATCGTCGAAGAATCTCGATCGTAGCCTTCCATATGGCCAAGAGTTCTGCCTGGTAGACGGTACAGTGTGGAGCTAGCTTTAGTTTGAGGGTTTTTGTTTCAGAAGTACTGTCCCAAAAGGACAGCGCCGCACCAACTAGACCCTCAACCTTGCTGCCATCTGTGAAGATCCGCACTGCCTGTGAGCTGTTGGTGGCTACTTCTTGCTCGTCTGCCAGGCATATGAACTCGAGGCTCAAATGTTCTGCAGGATCAGGTGCCTCTACGAATGCTGCTCTCCTTTCAACCTCCCTGTCTCCCAGTATTTTCTGGGATACTCCTCGCTTGACCTCGTAGAGTGCAGCTGCTTCCTGGATACGAAGATCAAGCGGGAGCAAGCCAGCTAACAGTAGTACTGAGTGCAGGGAAACCGTCCTGTACGACTTTGTTAGTTTTTGAGCGAAGCTTCGCTGTATGACGTTCAATTGCTTAATTGCTCCAAGTTTTCTGGCAGATGGAGCCCACGCGCTGGCCGCATAAAGGACAATTGGTTCAACAGTTGCCACATAGATACAGCGGATTACCTCCGGATGAAGTCCCCAGCTGATCCTGGCGGCTCTCGATAGGCGCTTATAAACTCCGATGGCTTTTTTACACACAGAGGTAACGTGGCTGTTAAAGGTGAGTTTATCGTCTATCGTGAGCCCCAGGATCTTAATTTCATGCGACATTTCTATGTCTACTCCGCCCATGCTCAGAAGTGGTGTGTCAAATATAAGTTTTCTGGTTATTAACATTGCCTAGGTTTTATGCGGAGCAAACCTAAGCTTATTCCTGACACCCCACTTCTGAACATGCGCAAGAGCAACATTGGCCCGTTGTTGAACTTGCAACGCCGTTTCCCCGTCAAACACCAAAACCACGTTATCAGCGAACGCCTGGCAATAATGGCCCTGCTCCCAGAGTTCCTTTAGCAGTGGGTCGAGCAAGAGGTTCCACAGTATTGGACCACCAATCGAACCTTGGACACATCCCATGTTGGTGGTCTTGGTAAACTCCTGCCCGGCGAACACGGACGTTTGTGGAGACTTACTCTTGTTACGGTAATGTAGAGGAAAGTTAAACTTCAAACTAAAACTTACATCATACTTAATAAAACTGGCCAAGTGCGAGTCAGACTTTGTCCCGCACACGGAGGGTTCCGAACGCCATCTATCGAATTTCTAACGAACTTCTAAAACCAACTAAGTAAACGTTAACACAAAGCTAGAAAAGTATTATATAGTAGTAATAGTAATAGTAGTAATAATAATTGTAGTAATTAATATTATTAAATATCTGGTTGACCGAGTTTTGCTCGGTATTTTTTGCCACTTAAACAGACAAATATGACTCTTCCCGACATCTATCGACTAATAATAATACGTTTTTTTTTTTTATTGAGAGCAACTAACTGCTTTACTGATATAGTACTTCTACTCGCCAATAGATGTCGAGAAGAGTCATATTTTAAGTTGATTATCAATAAAGTTGATTATTGAAAACACGAATAAAACAACATTTTCTGAAAATGACTCCTAGCTAGATCGATTTATCGCCCCCGAAATCCCCTGTAGGTATACTAAATTTTATTTAATCGTTGGAGCCGCTTCCGAGATTCAGATTAAGGTAAAGACGATAGCGCCATCTTAGCAACTAGATAGGTGGCGCTGCGCTATCGTAAAAAACTTTTTTTAGACTTTTCTTTAATTTTTAACTTTGTTCTGTTCTTAGTATTTGTTGTTATAGCGGCAACAGAAATACATCATCTGTGAAAATTTCAACCGTCTAACTATCACGGTTCATGAGATACAGCCTGGTGACAGACGGACAGACAGACAGACAGACAGACAGACAGACAGACAGACAGACAGACAGACGGGCAGCGGAGTCTCAGTAATAGGGTTCCGTTGGTACCCTTTGGGTTCGGAACCCTAAAAACTAACTACAAAATTTGAAACCTGTCCGACTGATCTATGTATAATTTGATCATTGAGACCATTCCAATGAGCCCAAACACAACAGATCTCTGGTCTAAGTATACACTATACATAGCGTCATGAACTAGAAAAAAAACAACGGCACTCCGGGAGTGCCGGCAGAAGTGAAAACTTGAACATTAACGTTGTGCATTCGGTCTACTCTCCCTCCGTCTTAGAATTTTTGATCAGGTCATGTGTCCTGAAATGTTAAACAGGAGTTTAACATTTTTACCCATCCCAAAAAAGTTTCTACTCTCCATCCTTCTTACGAATTTTCGATCAGGTCATGTGTCTTAACGCGAGTTTAACATTTTTTACCCATCCCAAAAAAAGTTCACAACGCCGCTAAAGAAGTTTTCACTTCAAAAAGCTTATAGTATTAAAACGGCTGAACGGTTTTTTCATGAATACACAGATACACACGTCAACCTTAGAACAACCCTTCTTTTGCTAGGAATCATCATTTGCAGGCAAAGCAACATTTTCATGTAATTTTTATCTTTTATCATAATTTCTATTATCAAATCGAAAAAAGCTCAGATAGGGACATCCTCAAAGGGAAAAATAAGTGCTAACGTGCCGTCTACCGACAGAAGTAAGCCGTGACATTTTTCAATTCGATATTGCGTAGATAACCGATAAATATTCTTTCTCCTACATATTCTAGTTAACGCAGATACTCATACAGGTTAATAGTATAACCAACAACTCCGTGTTTTGACTGTTGATGGTCTGTAACTTAACTACATCCGACTCGAAGGACCACTTTTGTTTGGAGTATTCGCAATATGCTGATATTGCAAAACCTTACATTGGCATATTCCTATTTATAACCTCCTGCGTACCAGTTACACCCTATTCCGTAATATATTCTAAAGTTATACTAGAAGCAATTTTTTTACAACCAATCAACACACTAAATTTCAAATTTACATTTATAGCCTCGACTATTGAATTCGGCATTCCAAGATTTGCAATTTTATAAGATCAATGCCAAAAGGTCATCAGGTTTTGAAGCCTAGCTTAGACTTAGCTGGAAATATGTTTGCTATAAATCTTTTAAAACTTTAAATTGCATAAGATGATGCTAACAAGCTCAAAATAGTTCTGAGTGCAAAAACTGATTAATTAAAACTTTAATTCTAAAAGCTCTTTAAATTTTCTGAATACGGAAACCAAAATGTCACTGACCAGTGTTATCACAATCAATTTTGATCATTAACACTTTAGAGATAAAGTTTTAAATCCTGATGCATGATTACAAGCGCGTGGGCATCATTCTTGGGTCGACCACTCTGGTCATAAAAGTTGTTCAATAAAAAAAGTGGTTTATTGACGTCTCGGATTATGGTGTCGTGACCAGAATACGGATTCATTCGATTTATTATTTTTATTGTTTTATGCAAAATTATTTCTTTCTTTATTGAGATTTAAGTGCAAATTGTTGACGCAATTTAATTGCTATCCAACTGGCGGCGAAGGTAAGTGTTATTCCTTCCTATCTTTCGCTATTATCTTTTCTACTTACTCTAAGGTCGAGCGCGCACAGTGTTGCGGTGCGTTTATTCTACCGCACAGTAGAATAAACTGCATACTAATGCGCGCACTTCTATGACACTCCCAATGTATATATATTTTATCAATCGACTTCCAAAAAGGATGAGGTTCTCAATTCGTCATTGTTTTTTTTTTGTATGTATGTTACGCGATCACTCCGTCAATTGTGAACCGATTCAGATGATTCTTGTTTTTAACGATAGGTACATTTCCGAGTTGGTCCCATTTTAATTTCATCGAGATCTGATAAGTATCTCCAGAGACAAATTGCAATAAACGTCACAAACTTGCTACTGAAATTTACTCGCGGGGCATGGAAGTCGGTTGTTTTAGTTTTTAAACTGTCTTAATTATATAAACTGAGGATAGATGAATAATATTATCCTCATTGGACACCGCATACTTCACAGAATATGCGTGCGGTAGAATAATCGCACCGCAAACGCTGTGAGCGCTCGACCTAAGGCTTGCTTGCAAAGACCAGAATTATTACATATTTTTATTATCCAGGGTTATGCAATTACTGTGATCAAATTATGAGTGATTTTTAAGTTTGTATGTATATTTACTATATAAAATCGATGATGATTTGTGAACGTTTCTTTCCACAAATCCCCATTACGAGCTCCATAAGACCACAATGGGGAGTTGAAAAAAAAAAGTTCGCGAATCCCCGTTGACGTTCCCCATCAATGGGGATTAATGGAATAACTTTTCTACTTATCCCCATTATGAGCCGTACAAAACGTCAATGGAGATTTGTGGGAATAAAGTTCACAATTCCCTATTGACAATCCCCATCAACGGGGATTAGAGGAATAATTTTTCCACTAATCCCCATTAAGAGCTATATGGGCTGGGAATGGGGATTTGTGGGAAAAAGGTCACTTATACCCATTGATGGGGAATGTCAATGGGGATTTATGGAATAACCCTTCCATACCTCAAAAGGAAAAATTTAAGGAAAAGATTTGGACCAGCCGCCTCTCGCTCAAAAGTCAAGCTATTCTATCCTTTACGTCAACGGGGGCTTTCAGAAGTCAGAGTATTCTAGGCCTAGCGAGTTCACCATCTCCGACCACAGCTTCGCTAACCACCAGGCGAGATAGTGGTCAAACGCTTACCTACAAGATATTTGATAAAATAAACAATTATCTTAAAAAATAATTACCTACCTATTACCTATCCAATTAAGTACATAGCTGTACGTATACAACTCCTAGTGTTTATTTAACATAGTTTACACAGATCCGTGAAGTTGAAACTGGAATATAAACTCAAGGTCGGAATTGGAATGTTCGTTTACAAATCCACCTTTCAAATGTACTTACAATCAATACACTTAATTAACACTGGCACCTGTATTTGCCATTATTAGGCTCAAGGACACAGAGTATTGTTGCTGCTATATAACTTTGGAGATCAAGTTACATCCATCGATATATAAGTACTAAACTATATTCCTAAGCGGTTTAGCGCTACATGTTTTAATAATTTGGTTAAACGATATTACTAATGTTTTGGTGCTGCAGCGATTTGTATTTCTAACTCTACATTATTTGAACTATTGTCTTGTCTATCGGTAGTACATTAATGCCTGCATCCATTTAGATTCGTACCTCTTAACTCCTTAGTTGTTAAGGGAATTCACTAGTTGGACAGACTTGCCTGTAAACCTAGGACGATTTAACCGGATTAAACCGGAATCAGACCTAGCTGTGAACAGATCCTGTTAAGGCTTTGTCTACAGGCAATTGACCGACTTCGATCATACATGATTATTTTTATTCTTATAGGCTAGCGTTTAACCACTATTTCGCCAGGTGGTAAGCTATGATGTGGTCGAAGATGGTAAAAACGCTGGGCCTGGAATACTCTGACTCTCAAGTGCTGTGTGTTACCGGAACACTGTAACGTTATGGCGGCAGATTTTGTGATTTGAATTGTACCTTAAACTCAAGCTTGAAGACTTGGCAGCGGCACGAGGCTGTCCAACCATATCTAACTCACATAAGGGTAACACCTAACAACCGTCTTCCTAACTGACTGAACAGATCATCATCAAGTAGAAAATCTGCCGCCATAACCTTACGCTGTTCCGGCAGCACACAGCTCTTGAGAGTTCGTGGTCGGTTATTCTAGACCTAGCGTGTTCACGATCTTCGATCTCATCATCGCTCACCACCATATGTAGTGTTGTAACGAGTTGATCCAAACGTGGTCTGAGCGCACGATTGATGTAGTTCATTGTCTAACATGACTCAATATGGCTGATTCACTGTTTCCATGGCTTTGTACTATTTTGCTACGCTAATTGTGTATGAGGATATACGTAAATAGGCAAAATGTTGTGTCATTTAAAATAGTTCAATTGTGTGACGTCGTATGCTGCGTTATGTTGGATTAGTACATCCCTAACCGGAAAATAGAATGCTGGTGTATTTATAGGTATATAAAAACTTGTGTCTGTGACAACAAAGAAAAATGTATGACCTAATCAAAGTCATAGGCACAAAGAATACATTTTGCCGCGCTAAACATTCGCATTTAAAATAATATAATTTAAGATCGTTTAAAACATCTAAAAGCCTAGCCAGCAGCCAATATCGTGTCATCATATACAATGCATCGTAATACAAATGTTGATATATTAAAAACGGCTCGACCGATTTCATTAAAATTAAAATGTGACCACATGGAAAAGGTACATTTTGCAACAAAAAAAGAAATTTTCAAATCGGTTCAGGCATCTTCGAGTTATTGGTGACATTACTTAATTTAACTTAACTTAACTTAATTTTTGTGAAGTCGGTTAAAAAGGGGTTAAATATTCTATTGTGTGAGTGTAGATAACATTTAGTTTCATATTCAATTTATTTAGATTTCATGCAGCTTAACCAATTATCATTTTATGCCTTACAGCTACTTAAATAGGAATAAAATGCCAATAAACCTGATGTATGAAAGGAAAATCGACTTGAAACTTAAAATCACTTTCACACATCAACATGAGATGCCGTCGAAAGTTGTTTCGTCAGTAAAAACCCGACATGTTTAAGTATTTTTCTCTCCCTATACGAAACCTACGCGTCATGTTTTCAAGAAATTGACGCTTTCTACGTTTTCCAATACTTACCTGAGACTCTATAATGTTTCGTTAAATTTATGTATTTTTAGTTGCTTGTAATGGTAGGACTTCTTATTGCTGTCCACCTGGGGAGGTACCATAGCCATAGATATAAAAAGGGAGATGCGGTATGCGGTACTCACTCTTATGCCATGTAAACATAATGGCACTAGAAACAACTACATGAAAACAAGATTATTTAATGTCAAGCTTCATGCACATGAATGAAGAACAGACGAAGGTATTGTTGCTAATTATTTAAATGGATCTATGATAATGGCACGTTTAATTCTGTACGTGCTACACAAATGCCAGTTTGATTGTGACTAAGGTGAAATTAGGTTCGCGAACCTAATTCATTCGGTCCACGGTGAGGAGCGGGGTGCTCTATTTATATATATATCGATGACCACAGCTTTTGAAAAATGAAAATGAAAAGGATGAAGGTAATTCAACTTTTGAATATGAGTAACGTTTATATCTTTGAAATGCAAAGTGCCGGCCAGAAATGCTGTCCAGTTCCATGCAGTGTTTATCATTTTATACCACTAGGCGAGCTCTAGCTCTTTAAAAAAAGTTTAACCTGAAGCGATGATGTGGTCGAACATGGTGAACACGCTAGGCCTAGAATATTCTGACTCTAAAGGGCTGCGTGCTACCGAAACACCGTAAGGTTATGGCGACAGATTTTCTCCTTGATGGTGCTAAGCTACTTTTTGGTAGCAATTCATGCGGAACATCGATATAGTATGCTTCTACTACCTGTAGATGTGGAGGTGGGCTGGTGGCAAAAAAATATTTTATGTAGCAAAACGATACGATACGACGTGTATATACGCACACAATTTTTAGTTGAAAAATGTATTGGTGCACGGTGGTATTGAACCCATACGACCGACCTCTATAATATTAAAATTCAAATATCTACCTAAAAACCAAGCTTTTATCTCAACAAAATCTTTCTCTCGTTTAATACCATCAATTAAATGTGGTTGTAGCCACACAAATTCAAAGAAAGGAATGTCTAAGTAATCTAATTTTAATGCATATGGTCCGTGGGAACCACTTATATTAATGTAAAACCCTTATAAAAGGTAACTGTAATCATAGTGAATTAAGTAAAGTAATAATGCTCTATGAATAAGGGAATGCCGAAATGTTCACACGAGGTATTATCGTCAGTTTTTACCTATTCTTTAGATAAAAGTAATCTGTGCTAACGTTTTGGGAAACCATCCGTTATCTTATTTATCAGAGACGCAGAAAAAGTTAGGTCTTTGTGTGGCTATTCTCATATTTTGTTATATCAGTTAGAAAATGCATTGTTTGGTGTAAGCTTGTACCAATACCTACTCATGACTTGTTAGATGATATGATTATAGATAGAAATGTAATTTATGTTTACACGACAGTGAGATTTTGTTTGAGGGCCCGGTGATGTAAGTGGTGGAACGGTCGGCTTTGATGCTAGAGGTACCTAGTTTAAACCCCACCGTGCACCAATGGATTTTTCTATCGAAAATTTTATGTGCGCTTTAACAGTGGCCCTCCGGTGAAGGAAAAACATCGTTAAGAAACCAACAACCCCCGCATGGTGGTTGGACACTATCTAGTATCCGCCTGGCCAGCTACCACCCTCAAGTTAGAAAAATCTGCCGCCAAAACATCTAATGTGTTCCGGCAGATATCCTTGAGAGACAGTTCCACATCTAGGCCTAGCGTGCTACCATCCTTGATAAAATCATCACTTACCAGCAGATGAAATAGCAAACACTGGCATGCATTAGGTAGGTGCTACAAAAAATGAGGGAGCGACAGAATTCCATACTTAGTAGCTATATCTAGTAAATAAATTTCTTTTCAAGGCGTTTTATTTCGGGCTAGGGCGTAGCCGTAGCAGTATGACACAAAACGCGTAAATTAAAAGAGCCCTTATACTTTAAATAAGTATATTACAGTGATCACTGGCAGTAAAAACTAGGATTTGTTTATCAGGTACTTACTTGGTTTATACCTACTAGATTTTTTAAATTTACTTAAAATTAATTATGTATGTACAACATTAGTTGGCAAACAATTGCTGACGGCTCGCCTGATACGGTCACCGTCTCCTATAAATATTTGAACTAGATCATTAAACTGATCGAATCTCTACAGGATCTGTAAATCAAAGCACCCACCAGTTAGATATATCTATAAGTTGTAATCACTGCGTCCTGTGCCGCCGCGGCCGGTTTAGAGAAAGGCTGGTAAATTACTAAACTACCAATAATTGACTGTTTCCTGACTATAGAAATGAATGTTTTGTATAATTGTGGACCCTTTACTGTAAGGTGTAGTAATCAGTCAGCTTTATGATATGACTAGCCGTGCACCGCGGCCTCGCTCGCATTAAAAAGTACCCTGTAGGCGAATCCATAGTACTGGCTATCTCTGTGCAAAATTTCAGCTAATTCGGTCCAGCCGTTTGACCGTGAAGAAGTCCCATACAAACTGACTTTCGCATTTATAATATTGGTGTTGATATGATAAATTATTGAGTTCTGAGGTAACAAACATAAAAAATCAAAGTAATTGACAACCTCCCTCTTTTTATCAAGTCGGTTAAAAATGCTGTTTAATTATCTTACCTAATAAATGCGAAGGACTTCCTCCTACGAAATCCTAGGTTACTTATATTTATTTTTATCTTATTAAGTAACCTCAAGTCTTTGTTCCGGTCAACCTGTTTCCATCTAAACCTGCACTTAAGATGTAAATCTGACGATGTCGTAAGCTACTAGTATGACATCACATTATCTTGATATGGAGTTGTATCTGATAAAAAACACAAAAAATCGTCTGTTCTGTAGATAAAGTGCATCTTCTTACACAATTGCTTACATTTATATCACTACTAGCTGTGCCCGCGACTTCGTCCGCGTAGAATAGTGTCTTTGGGTAGCATTAACAAATAGGACACATACGTATCCCAACTACACCGCGCCGTACCACGCCACGCTAATCCCCCCTTCCCTCTGCCCCTCCCCCTTCCCTCTCACTTCCACCTCACCCCCCTCGCCTCCCCCTCACTTACCTCTCCTCCCCTCAACTCCCCCTACCCTCCCCACCCCCTCAACTCCCCCTACCCTCCCCCTCAACTACACCCACCCTCCCCTTCCACTCCCCCTTCCCCCTCACAAACTTTGAATGTCATATTTATTTATATCGAAACAACAGCCTAAAAAATAAATTTCAAGCGTCTAGCTTTAAAAATGACGATACTTCCATACAACTTTTCATCCCCCTTTCAACCCCTTGCAACCCTCTTTTAGCATTAAAAAGTAGCCTATGTCCTTTCTCGGGCTCTAGACTATCTGTGTACCAAATTTCATTTAAATCGGTTCAGTAGTTTTGGCGTGAAAGCGAAACAAACAGATAGACAGATAGACAGAGTTACTTTCGCATTTATAGTATTAGAATAAAACCCAGAGATGCCGCTAGCGTAGATTTTAAATAATAGCTCTCATTGAAATATTGCCTAAATAGATCCTGCATCGCGCAAACGATATTTTCCGTGATATTGAAAGTGATGCACTTGCTTCGCGATTAAACATCTCAAAAGTTGAATTCGTTTAAAAACGTTTCCTCTTTATAATATTAGTCTGATCGTCTGTTCTGTAGATAAGTGCATCTTCTTACACTGACGATTGCTTACATTTATATCCTATTTCTATTAATTCTAACAGAAAGTCACGTTTGTTGATGCCGTGCACAACTCAAACTCAGTTTTTAACCGACTTCACAAAAAAGGAGGAGGTTCTCAATTCGAATTTATTTTTTTTATACCTAAGAACTCCGTCAAATCTTAAACGATTAGAAAAAATATTTTTTTATTTCAGAGAATATGCCTCCCGTTGGGTCCCATTCAAATTTTATCGAGATCTGACAATTACCTCTGGAGATATAGTGATAAACAATATAAGCAAATTTGTATACTTTGATGACATTATTATAACTAGCCTGTACATTGACTATTGCGGCATGTGAAGTCAGTTTTTTCGTTTTGTACGATCATACATTATTTTATATAGTCTCAATAGGCTAGCGACGGGCCACTATCTCACCTGGTGGTAAGCGATGATGAGGTCGAAGACAGTGAACACGCTAGGCTAGGCCTAGAATGTTCCGACTTTCAAGGGCTGTGTGCTGCCGGAACATTGTAAGGTTATGGCGGCGGATATTCTCCTCTATGGTGGTTAGTTAATATTTACAAATAACAAATTTAATGAATGAAAATAATTTCCTAATAATTTACTTTGCATTCATAGAACAGTAGAATTTCGAAGTCCTCGAGACATTTACTATACAAATACATATATGTATCATAATTGTAACTGGTAACTTATTTGTACAGTTTGTTTAACATTGTTTCTAGTCTTACCTAACCACTGCGAGCTGCGCAACTTCAACTGTATTTGTCTAAATATTTCAAACAAAACCATAGAAAAACTTTTACAGCAAAATATTATAGTGAATATTTTACCATGAAGGTCTCTTTTCCAAATGATGACGCTATAAAAGCAACTTTCATAGATCTCATAAGTTTTAATTTCGGTATCCTCATACTTCAATCATATTGAAAATGCTACATTGATCTAATTCTGGGGCATCTCCTGGAAGCTGCAGAATATACCCTTATCCTCAATAACATACAGCAGAAATATCGTATTTGGGCTCATTTGAAGGGTTTCCAAGAACAGATTATACATAGACATAGACCAGTCGGGGTGGTAAAAAATATATTCTGTACGAAAAATACAGTCGTGTTCTTTTCGCTTGTTAGTTTTTATCATAGATAAACACATGGCCACGATCATACCACGGTCCACGCTTATATAATCACATTAGCAAAACAATTGAAATCTATTCCTTGACACGAAAACAATGCAAACACAAAGTCCAAAGTTGGTTGATGGAAAAATCGTACAGAGAGACTGAAGACCTATTTGTTATTTTAAAGTAGATTAACAATTTTACAACCTTTTAAAAATTATGATACGAAAATTCTACAACACATACAAACATGCGCAGACACCCTCGCACACACGCACACACACACACACACTCACACGCACATACACACACACACACTCACACACATACTCACCAACACACACACTCACCAACACACACACACACACACCAACACACGCACACCTTAATTATATTATAGAATATTAAAATGTACTTGTTTCATTTCATTATTTTAATTATAAAATACTAGTTTTTCATAGTTCAATCAATTATTCATAAAATATCAACAATGCAAATTATGTCAACAATACGGGAAGGCTCTGACCCTGTAACACAGTTTTTAACTAGTACGGGGTTCAGATGCTCACACTTTGAGATGTAAAATTCTTGTTAAGTTAATGCTTACATAAGATAATATTAACTTAGTTGTAATCTTGCTGTAAACACTGAGATATGAATAAATAATACTTTAAATACTTTAATAATGCCTGATGGAGATTGATGATGCGGTAAAACAAAACGTGTTGGTACCAGGGTGGCAGATGGCACATCACTGTACTGCTTTAGTTTTTTTGGGGCAGACTTGTCCTAGAGTGGAGACCGCGAATCGGCAAACGTAGCATAGCACGCCTTGTATCTAGGTGGAGCGACATTCGCAAAGCGGTGGGCAGTGACTGGAAACAAAGAGCCGAAGATCGGGCTCAGTAGTGAGTCTTGGGGGAGGCCTACGTCCAGCAGTGGACTGATACCGGCTGATAATGATGTACTGCTTTAGAACATTGTAACAAGATATTAGAACAGGATATTCACCATGTTTTTCTCTATTTTTATATCATATAGGCTATCGTTTGACCACTATCTCACCTGTTGGTGAGTGATGATGCTGTCGAGGATAGGAGGTAGCACGCTAGGCCTAGAATGGGAACTGGCTCTCAAGGATAGCTGCCGGAACACATTAGATGTATGATGTCAAATTTTCTAATTTGAGGGTGACAGCTTGCCAGGTGGACGCTAGATAGTGTCCTACCCTACGAATAAATAGTCAAGAAGTCTAATTCACAACTAATTCCGCACAAAAAGTGCCCCCCTCTTTCAAACCAAAACGACGTAGATTCAAAATAAGAATTTCACTTCCGAAGTTACAAATGGATATGCTTGATGATTGGTTTGAATTCGGAACGAAAACAGGGATTGGTTCGCGCATGTGCTGCAATGTCTGCTATGACAGATGAGACAAACAAGACAAATGTCCGACTAATGACACGCTGAACACAACTTTTAACCCCGCCTACTTGGATACGACTTTTGTTGGTTATTTTTTTAACACAGTTACATTTCCTGGCCTATTATTCATTCGTAGGTTTTACCACCATGCGAGGGTTTCTAAGCGATGTTTTTTACCTTCACCGGAGTGCCACTGTGAAAAGCGCACATACATTTTTCTATCAAAAAATCCATTAACGTCTCATCATGAGATTTCAATATTTGGGAGCAATTTTGCATTGCAAGCCATGTTCATATGGAGTGCCTAACTAGTAACAACAGTAAGTACCTCAATATAATCGCCATAGCGCAGCCATTTATGACTGGTCATCTGAGGTCAGATCCAGTACCAAATTTTTCGGAAATTCCTACTTAGCATCTATTTCGTCTATTGACAGCGTCCGTCCGTTCTTGGAATCTACACCACTTTGACTTGAACTAGTTAATTGTCTCCATGATTTTTTTAAATATCTTATAGCCTAGAGTTTGACCATTATCTCGCCGGTGGTAAGCCGTGGTTAAAGATGGTGAGCATGCTAGGCCTAGAATACTCTTAACTCTCAATGGCTGTGCTGCTGGTACACCGTAAGATTATGGCAGCAGATTTTCTCCTTGATAGTTGTAAGCTCCTTTATGGTAGTAAGTCAAACGGAACATCGATATAATGCTCCAACCACCTGTAGAAATGCTCCTTCTTTTCTAAGCTCAGTGAATAAGCAGGTATCAGCAAAAACATTCATTTCGCGGGTAGTTGTTAATGATAGTAATAATGAGTGATAACAAGCTCTTAATTGCACATTCGGGTAAATTTAAGAGCTGTTAGGATAACTAGTTAGAGCTTATGGGTCACGCATTGCTCTAATTTGTACAAGCCATTAAATTACATGACTCAGCTTTTTACGGTACTTTTAGTAGTTGCTGCTTTTTACATGGGAACCGGCATTAATAAGTGGTTGAAGTTGAGTCTAACCTCTTAACCAAATAACTGCCTGTACGGACTGTAATATCGGCCTAACGATAGAGGGATCGTGAGTTCGATCCCCACACATTGCACTATTGACGTGAACCCACTCCAGGCACAAGAATATTTAGCTTAGTTATATATATATCGACGTTCCAATCGAATAAAGCGGTAAACTTTTTATTGCATAATACGCTTCTACGCACCCAGGAGTTGGAGAAGTTAACAAGACTACTAGTAATGTGCAAACCACATTGCTAATATGCTTAAAAAACTTAAAGTTGTTTTTTTTTTCAATCAGAACTTCGACATTTTTGAACGATTTTGGAAAATTATTTTTAGTTTGAGAAACTATACTATCTGTTTGGTCCTATTGAAATTTGCATTGATATTTTATCGAGATCTGATGAGTATATATAAGATAGATCTCTGGAGATATGGATATAAACACCACAAACTTGGTACTGAAAAAAACTAGCGCGGCATTTAAAGTCGGTTCTTTTTTTTAAACAATTACAAAAAAAAATGATATTGGTGTAGGTATCTACCTACCTTATTAAAATTAACCTAATCCTCTTTGAAGTCGGTAAAATAAATAATAATAATATCATTTAAAAACTAAAAAAGAACCGACTTCAATGCCGCTCTATTCATTTTCAGTACCAATTTTGAGATGTTTATCTCAATATCTCTGGAGATACATATCAGACCTCGATAAAATAATATATATATATATACGGTCGAATTGAGAAACCTCCTCCTTTTTTGAAGTCGGTTAAAAATACATACAGACGAACTGAAAACTTTTATGAATTCGGTAAAAATAAATGCCATCCGGCAATTATTACTTGCGCCATTTTAAACATGTAGCAGCATTTTATTTCTTGCTTATAACTTACAACCTAAACTAAATAAAAGCAGTAAGACAAAACAGAAACGAATACGATACAAAACTATGCAAATTGGCATCATCTTGGCACAGTTTTCAACCGTGTTTACTTGGATGTATGGTGCGCATAAAAATCTTTATTTAAATGGAGTTTGCTAAACTTTGACAGATTTTTTGTTTAAATATTCATGGTTGATTGAAAATGATAATTTGTGGTTTTTGGAAGTGATCATTGATATTTTATATAATAATCTCAATATCTAGTAAACTATAGAGACCCCAGATTTTTATTTTTATTTAAAATTATGTAATAAAATAATAGATGCTTGATTTCAGATTTTATAAATTACTTTATTTTATTCTATAACTTTATGGTGTTCCGGCAGCACACAGCCGTTGAGAGTCAGAGTGTTCTAGGCCTATCGTGTTCACCATCTTCGACCGCGTCATCGCTTACCACCAGGTGAAATAGCGGTCAAATACTAGTCTATAAAGATTATTAAATAATATCGTTTAAAAACTAAAAAAGAACCGACTTCAATGTTCATTTTCAGTACCAATTTTGAGATGTTTATCTCAATATCTCTGGAGATACTTATCAGACCTCGATAAAATTACCATGGTACCACACTTGGGATATCTCCTTTCGAACAAAAAAAGAATAATCAAAATCGGTGCATAAATGACGAAGTTATCCCCGAACAAACATTAAAAAAAAAAAAACAAAAACAAAAAAAAAAAAAAAAAAATATACCGTCGAATTGAGAAACCTCCTCCTTTTTTTGAAGTCGGTTAAAAATGATATTATTAATGGACAAACTAAAAAGTACTTGCCGACATCTCAATGCAACCATTACTATAAAGCATATAAAACACACTATATAGCACACGTAGTTCCGTTCCGGTCAAGGTAATAAATAAATAAAATCAAAGTACAAATAACTCGCTATACTACTGACCTTACCACACCATTCTACCAAGGATGGCGAGCACCTTGCGTGCATCGACCTCGATATATATTGCGAAAGAGAATGCTGACCATTCTGTGAATAAACAATATTATGCTGATAGCATAAGGGCCAGCTTTACCAGTTCTTGATAGCTCTATTTGGAACTTATCTAATAGATTATTGACATCGTCTTGCCAACAGGTGAGATTGTGGTCATGAGTGGCGTAGTTGGGTTTGTGCCGCCCGGAGTTGAGGCAAATATTGTCGCACCCTTATTTAGGTATAACAATTTAAAACCTAAAATAAACTTCTTAACTAAATTCAATGTGTTACAGTTACAAACAATAAATAAAAATCATGCTATGTAAACATATGTATGTAACGTATGGCAACAATTTCCCGTAAATCAACTTAGTCAGCAACAGATGATAAGGTAAGGTGAATTCAGTACGCGAGCGTAGCGAGCACAACATTTTCACGTAATGATCTAAAAAACACTTTTAAGTACGATATGCAGTAAAATGACTGAAAATAGTAGTGTACGAGCGAAGCGAGCGCGAAATTTTTCATAATTAAGCTGAAACGAAAGTCACGCTAAAAGATTTTTTACGTTTGCTTAAGGGAAAGGGGGACAACTGAAACTGAACACTGAAAACGTCGCCGCCTCCCAAAACGCCTGCGCGGTTCGACTTGTGTCAGCGGAGTCAGCGCGAAGCGCAATTTGGAGTTCGAAAAACGTTTTTTTAATTCTTTACTTCATAAATCGGGGCTTGCTGCCGCCCCTTTTTGTGTGCCGCCCGGGGCCATGCCCCGGCACCCTCCACGCTACGCCACTGGTGGTCATACGCTAGCCTCTATGAATATTAAAAAATATATTTATGGCATCAAATGTCAGATAATTATCTGAAACTTTATCAAATACCGATGAAAATAACCCTAAGGGCCAGTTTCACCGGTTCCTGATAGTTCTATCAGGAACATATCTGACAGATTTTTGATAACTTTAATATGGCGTCATCTGTCAGATAACTAACAGTCTGACAGATTATCAGGAACCGGTGAAACGGCCCCTAAATGTGCTAGAGCCTATTTAAATTACGTGTGTAAATAAATTATACAGGCCTTATTAAGCATTTTCGTAGAGACTTACCTACAAATAAGTGTAAGGTGAATTTGAGTAAAGGTACAATATATTAACTTATCTCTGTAGTTTTTTTTTTATGATATAAGATAAGTAACAGTTAAGCCATGATGTTTGCCTGTAACAGAAACTGGCACGAAAAATTCTATATGGACAGAGTTTTGCGCGACTACAGAATTTTTTCTCCAGAGTCTATCCAAATATTTCAAATATTGAGATAAATAAACATATAACGCGATAGTCATTGGCAGTAGCAATTTTCAGGAAAACTGCTACTGACAATGACTATCGCGGCATTCGAAGTCGGTTATTCCTTTTTTTTATACATCGTATTCTAACGTTTGACCACCATCTCGCCTGGTGGTAAGCGATTATATGGTCGAAGATTGTGAATACATCATCATCAGCCTATTTCTGTCCACTGCTGGACATAGGCCTCATCTATGGCATGCCACTGAGTTCGTCTTCAGCTCTTTGTTTCCAACCGCTGCCAGCCAGCTTGCGTATATCATCGCTCCACCTAGCTGGAGGGCGCCCTACACTTCGTTTACCGAGACTTGGTCTCCACTCTAGAACACGTCTACCCTAACGGTTATCGGTTTTACGACAGCTGTGACCAGCCCACTGCCACTTCAGCTTGCTAATCCTTTGAGCTACGTCGATAACTTTGGTTCTCTGATGGATGACCTTGTATCGAATTCGATCCCTCAGAGTTACTCTGAGTATAGCCCTTTCTATATCACACACATGGTGAACACACTAGGCCTTAAAATACTCTTTTTTAAACCATTCCATTCCACCTAACCTAACCTAACCTAACCCCCCCACTTACCATTTTCCAAGTAACATACCTACCAGCAACTCATTTCTACATCTTTATAAACTGTTAAATAATATTGTACAATTATTATTATGCAGTCGAAGGTTCCTACTCAATACCAACATATTCATAACAATTTTCTCAATGCTATTTCCAGTTCCCTATGAATATTTGATTAGTAACCAAGTATTTGTAGAGAAAGCATTTATGACTAGTGCAGTGCATATTAACTGTATGACGAGTGGACGGCGAAAGCATCGATATGTTAATCATCGATGTCACACCACTTTTCACTTGACAGATTCTATTAGCTAACTCTGTATTTGTTTACGCTGTGTACACTGTAGTCTCTATACTAAGAGCAATAGTTAAGATAGTTTAAAAACTAAAACAACCGACTTCCATCCCCGCGAGTCAGTTTCAGTAGCATGTTTGAGACGTTTATTGAAATATCTCTGGAGATACTTATCAGATCTCGATGAAATTACAATGGAACTACCTCAAAAATGTACCCAACGGAGCACACTGCATGCGATGCGACTTTGGTCTTTTTAAAGAATATTAACTCAAATTCAATCCATTTGACTTTTCAACCGACTATCAAAAAGAAGGAGGTTCTCAATTCGTCTGTATGGTTTTTTTTCCTTTTTTTTGTGTGTACGTTACGCGATTACTCCGCCAATTGTGAACCAGTTCGAATTATTCTTTTTGTAATCGGTAGGATACGTTTCCGAGGTGGTTCCGTAATTTCATCGAGATCTGACAAGTATCTCCAGAGATAAACGTCTCAAACTTGCTACTGAAATTGACTCGCGGGGCATTGAAGTCGGTTGTTTTAGTTTTTAAACTATCTTAATTATCAGTAGCTATGACCAAGATCCAGCTTGCATGCACAAGAACTATCGTTTCTTCCTATTTGATTAAATTTAAATATTCGATTAATCAAATTCAAATGTCAACATAACTCGATTCTCAAGGAAATTTATATTGCAAAAACATGAACACGTGCACACATGTGAATATATCGATACGTAACTCAGGGAAGCGAATCGTTACGCGACGGAAAAAAGAAAACTATAGTTACCCAGTAAGAGTATTTATTGAATATTCCATGGCAATACCAAATTTGAATATAGCTACCTTGTTACATCGATTTTCTTGTTTTGTTACGCAAAATACGTGCGTGTTTTAATCGATAGTTATGTAAAACCTTTGTAACATCACTCGATTTGGATGACTCGATTGAACAGTAACTCGATTTACCGTTAAAGTATAGGAAACCAGTATCGGCTGTTATTAGTATGGAGTTATTTGGAATTGTGGGACAAGTATGGCGTCGGCTATATCCAGCCAACAATCATTATCGTAGTTTAGATATTTCGTAGTAATCGAATTTGAACTTTATTTTCACTCGATTTAAATTACTTTTAGGCTTGTCTAATATGATCACTGAGTATGGTTATAAAAAGTTGACTTTTTATAGCGTATAAAATACTAACCTTAATCGGCATGCCTAAATTTTCTAATTTGTAACGACTACGGAGACTACATTCATTATTTGACCTAAGAATGTAATGCAATAGAAGTAATTAATTAAAAATCCGTTTTTCTTTCTTTCCAGAATGCCAGTTACGTGATCAACCGCCGGTATTCGAGAGACAAGATGTCGCCAGTGTGCCACAACTTCGTGCAGAATGCATGGAAGAAGGACTTCTGCTCCAATTGTTTCAAGTCGAGAGAAGAGCACGTCAAGCATGATCGACAAACGGAAGGCAGCAAGTACCTAGCCACTCCCTTCCAAAACAGAGGCGCTTTCTTCAAGAAAACACCACCAAGCATACTCAAAGTACACCCAAAAAAAAAGAACAAACGAAACGTCAAATTTCCAGAAGAAGTTTGCAAAGTTATCGGCTTCGGAGGAGATGGCTGGTCAGATGAAGAAGAATTCGAAGTTTCAGAAGAAAACGATGAAGACGACGCATTTCCCGACACAGAAGAAGAAAGAGAGCTATACAAGATAACAAAATCTAATACAGATTTTAACACTGTCAAAGCTAATCTCTTAGGAGATTCCACAGCCAAATCTTACACTTCGTTATTATTAGGAAAGATGCAAACTGACTCAGATGGTAAAAAGAAGACATTGCTAGTCTCTGTCACTCCGTTTGGACAAGAAAATAAGAATGTCAAATCTCATGCACGTAAACCCGCCGCTGTTATTAATGTGTCCGAAGCGCACGCCGAGGAAACACAAACTAATTATAAAACTAATATTATTTTGTCTACGTATGTTAAGGAATCAGAAACCATTATTAGTGCAGATAATATAACTACAGCCGCTAGTATATGCACAGAAAAATCACTGCTTGAAGAAATATCAGAGACATTGGAACAAAACAGAAGGTCAAGTGGTACCGAAATGACACTGGGTCAAAAAGAAAATACGAAACCGACTGTTGTGGATGAAAAGATGAAAGAATCTATGACTGAGGAGGTAGACAGAAAGGAAATGGCTGAAACAAAGAAGAATGGTCTTGTAAGGAAGTCACCCTTGATAAAAACACAAGAGAGACCCAAAGTCAATCTAAGTAGGTCAGAGTTTAAATTCTGCAAGATAAATATTGAGAACAGCAGCGTTGACTCAGCTGTGAGCACGTTAAATTCAACCGCAAATAATTCTCTCGCATCTGATGATGATAGTTTCGGTGGTCGAACAGACTCCGATAACGACGATAGTGGGCATTTTTCAGAAACACAGAAATGCGAAGAGACCGTAAAGATAAAAGTGTTTAATGAGAGCGATAAAAGCATCAAGATATCGCCGATCGGGCAGCTGAGGAAAGTGGATGGGCAACCTGCTGGCGGTTATTCAACATTCCAAAGTCCGATCATCGACATGCCTCCGATATTGCCTAAACAACCGGACCATATTTTCTCTGCAGAAGCCAGTCGAGAACTAGCGGGCGAGCCCGATGGTAGAGCTGACCCAGACGAAGCCAACGAGGCCCCCGCTCTACCTAAGAGTCCTATACCTACTCTAGACCCACGGCCATCGTTTCTACACGGCATGATATCTGACATCATGCCCGCGCACAAACCAGCCGTACCAGAAAAACCTAAGCTACCCGTCAAACCGGTCATTAAACAGACGACAAAAAAAAGTGTTACTGCAACACATCAAATGACAATACATTCGCAACATATAATAAAAAAGGAAGATGATGAAAAACATACTAAATATGACGAAAGAAATAACGAAATCACAGAAGTGCATGAGGACAAATGTGAAACTATTTATTACGCTCAACCAGTGCTAACAAAACAGGACAGTGATTCATCGCTATGTAGTCTAAGCAAAAGAAAAGCGCCCACACCCCCGATTTCACCTACAGTCGAAGAATTCCCTAACCTATACCAAAGAAACACGAACGGATTTATGAAGTCAGATTCACCAGTGGTCAGAGAAATGGAGAAAAGAGAAAGAGCTAACATAGCTACAACGCCGAAATCAAAAACAGTGGAAGAAATTGAAGTGAAAAAGGCTGATATGATGCCGGAGCCGGCGCCACGGAGAAATATTTCACTATCTCACGATAACCTACTTATAGATGATAAACGAAAAGGAAAGTTAAAGTTCTCAATCAAGAAGTTACTGCGAATAGGGTCGTCTAAAGATTTGGATAAGAAAGAGCTCACGGTGCCTACCGTGACGAAAGTTACGACTAAGTCTGAAGAAATTTACGATTTAACACCTAAACCGAAGCCACGACTGGTCATCATACATCCTTTGGACATCAACGGATCAAATGTCGAGGTCGTCAAGTCGAATTGTGAAATATCTGAGTTGCGGCGGCTGAGTCACGACGATGTGTCGTCGATATACAGCGGGAGCAGTTCCGCCACTGACCCAGATACGCCCAAAGTTCTGAACAAGCCCCCTCCTCCTCCGAGACACTCCAGTGACGATCACAAAACTATCTCTAACGTCCCGAAACCCGCAAGGCCTCCTCCGCCAAAATCTGTAGCATTACAAAAGAAACAGAAGCAGCAAGCCTGGACCCCATCTGGCAACAAAACGGACAACATCTATGCTAATCTCGGTAAGTTATGCGCACGTAACTTCACTTTCAGATGCAGCATAATGAAATAAAATAATTCAAATTAGTTTAATTAAGATAATAATTTCCGGTAACACACGTCTAGATCGTAAAACCGTGTATGAGCTTTTACTTTATGCATTACAGGTGAGATCAGGTCAGCCTTAGCGCCAAGGAAGCCGGAGCGAACGGCGAGTATGCGGGAACGGGAAGCTCATTTGGAGCTTCCTAAACGTCGCACGTCCATCGACGACGACGATAAGGACGAGCTCGACGACGGCCCGGTCGAAGAACTCGTGCAGGCGACCAACGACACTGTCATTCACAACTACGATGACGTTTACAATTCAGCCAAGTACGAGGAAGAGAACTGCGATTCCGCCAAGAACAGTGACAGCGACTACGAGTACGTCCACGCTAGATCCAGCTCCCCGGAATGCGATACTGTCATCAAACCTAGAGAAAACTCTTCAGAGATCAGAAGCGAGAGCAGGAAAAGCGAAGTGGAGAACGCTGTTAGCTACAACAACGGCATATTCAACAGATCATCGCTCCCATACTGCGGGAGTGAAACAGAATCTGAGATTTACTCGCCGTACAGCTTCTACAGTTCAAACGACAACATGGACTCGACTGGCAACGAGGATTACGCAAACGACATGACTCCGAAAACGACGACGAACAAGCTTCGCGTCAGAAAAGGAAGAAGCGTGGTCCACAAGAACTTGGAAGATAATTACGGAGCCGTCGTCATCGCCAACCACGAGGCACTTGCACAGGTCTTAGAACAGGTAATTTGTCTAGATTATACTGTTGAATGGATTTACCGAGGATCGTGTTAGATTGCACGACACTAGAATCGTTACAGTTACTCGACTAGCTTATTATTTATTCGCTCATTACGAGATACGTTCGTTATTATGTTAGTGCGCATAATATTATCCTCCTTTCTATTAAACATGTCGTACGAAGTTCATGCGACCTTGTCGACTGATTGTCTAGTGATTAAACATTATTACAATGTAAAGTTAAACTGAATCGTTAAAATAAACTAGCACATTCTAAATGGTTAAGAACTATCGAAATGAAATATGTCTATGATAAAACTCTCTCGTAATAAATAGGTCAACTTAAGACCAACTTATTCTTTCTTTAAGTAATTATAATAGTCTATACTCACATAGCAAAAATAACTTCAAGCCACGGAGAATAGACTCCACGCTTCAAGCTATTTGAATGTGTAATATAATTTACATATCACGAAACAATACAAGAAACAGATACAAAATATGTGAAACTGCCGAAAAAAAATATGTAGTAGGTTATCACTAATTGTGGTACATTAAGGTCTCACTCGACATTTAAAGAGAAAGCGAATCAAATCAAATCATATCAAATCATATATTTGCAAGAATACTTATATACAAGATCTTAAATTCTATTTGCTGAAACAGTATTCCATAGTGCAAATATAATCGAGACGTGCAAATATTTTGATAATATTTAATAAAAAAAATGTCTCTAGAAATATACCTACTTCTAAACAATACTATAAAAACATTTATTGAGAAGCCTGTCAGTCAATAATTTCTTAAATTTATTATTTTCTAACAGAAGAATAGTTTAATGTATTACTATAGGTATAGAGAGAGAGAGAGAGAGAGAGAGAGAGAAATAACAAAGCACTTTTTGAAGATTATATTATGCCGTCTTCTGATCTTTTAGATGTTTGTCAAACAATAACTTTTTAATTCCCAGGTGCAGCAAAGTGCAACAATGCAACCCTCACTCCGAGGTCTGAAAGCTTGCACCAACCTCCGCTGGAGCGACTTCTCAGTCCAGAATACTAAAACCGTCCGCGCTGGCAAAAGGATCTTCTACCCAGCAGTGTGGAGCTCCAACCAGGGGCCTGTCAATGTGACGCTGATGATGTACAAGGAACAGATGGCCTCGCAGATCGTCTGCCAGCAGTCGGTGCAGCCGCAGACGTTGAGTCTGAATGCTATTACTGAGTTCTGTGACTTGGTGCCGAGGCAGCAGTTCGGGGAAGAGGGAGAGGATTTGGTTCAAGGTGCGATATTCTGATTAATGTTTGGGGAGTTTAAGGTTTTATATATGTAGGTACACCTGGGGCAGTAACACCACTTTGTTTAGTTATTAGACAACAAGTCTAAAAATTAAACAAAGTGGTCTTTTTTCGGTTTCGCTAAAGCTATTCTCGTATTCTGGCCACATGAAATATTCTGCTACAAATGCGACGATAATATTTCTTTGTTTTGTGGATTTTCATATTTATTGAAAACAAATAGTCGCATAATTATAAATATTAAAATACGAGACTTATCGCGCCTAAAACATAAATCTTATTTAGTTATCTCGACGTTTTGACCAAGTTGCATTGATCGTGGTCGAAACGTCGAGTAAATAAGATTTATGTTTTAGGCGCGATAAGTCCCGTATTTTCAATATTTATAACTATGTGTTTAAATCGCGAAAGTTTAAAGCTTACAAAATAGTCGCATATTTGTTTCCAACATATATGAAAGGATAAACAGTATTTGTATACTAATGTTGCACACTCTAAACGAGTAGATTGTAAGGCACTTTATTAATTAATTAAGAACAACTATTGTAACTACCTACTTTCTTTGCAATAAACCTATTTGATTTGATTTAATTTACATAGTATAAATAAACTGGCCAAGTGCAAGTCGGACTCGCACTAGTAGGGTTCCGTACCACACTACAGTATTTTATAAGATCGAGCAAAAAATACCAATATCATTTTTCGCCAGCAAAAAATTATAATTAATAAACATTTTATTTCTTACAACGCAATGCCATCTAACGTCTAACAAAGGTGTTAGGGATCGACATTTCAATATAACGCCATCTATGGGACGTTTCATAGATGGCGTGAAATGCCGAAAAATACACGTTTCTTGTATGGGGACCCTCTATTATTTTTAACTTCATTCTATTTTTAGTATTTGTTGTTATAGCGGCAACAGAAATACATAATCTATGAAAATTTCAACTGTCTAACTATCACGGTTCATGAGATACAGCCTGGTGACAGACGGACAGACAGACAGATAGACAGACAGACAGATAGACGGACAGCGGAGTCTCAGTAATAGGGTCCCGTTTTACCCTTTGGGTACGGAACCCTAAAAAACTAGCTCCCGCGGTCCATACGCTTAGATTTTCTAAACTACACTACGGATTTTAATGCGATTTTAATCAATGGATAGAGTGATTCAAGGGGAAGGTTTATAACCAAGATTCATTACGGGCAAAGCCGCGCGGCGCAGCTAGTGTATAATAAGAGTAGGTACTTACCCAAGTAAATACCTACTCTTATTATACACTTTTACTTATTAGTCAAACTTTTACGAGGTTTACTATACCCATAAAATGAATTAGTAAGTACCTATATAATTATTACCTATATAACTCTTCGAGCATTTGCCAATGGAGATGTTAACGTTGTAATCCGCAAACATTTTTTTCTGCCGATATTTACGGGGGACGAGGTAAACACGCATTGCACACACACAAATCACTCACTTTAATGATCCCGCACACTAGCTTAAAACACGCACACAGTATTAAAAATACAGCGTAGTTACGCACGCTCATATGGCCAATAATGGCTATATGGCCAGCAGAGGGGTACGCCTTGCGTTAACATCTCCATTGGTAAATGCTCGAAGATATAGCTTGATTAAAGAAAATGCCTAGCCACAGAATTGGCCTAGCTAAAACCATATTTGTCTAATGAAGTCAATGAATAAGTTCATGGCTCCGACAAACCTACAAATATGGACTTAATATTCCAGCATGCAAGCTTTGTGTGATTAATGATTTAATTAACATGGCCGATTGGAGCAAGCTGACTAATTCAATAAAATGTAACAAATACAACTATAAATGGTCTTCTATTTACAGTAGATTAACGACGATGCTTTGACCGCAATGTCTACTACTTAGTACATATTTATGGAAACAACGAGCTTGTAATGTTATCATAATAATTGTCGTGCGCTTAATTTATAAAATAAACGCATTCCTACTTTTTTATCACGTTACTTACACCTAGTTTAAACGAGACGAATTGAGTCGTTAAACTTTTTTTTTCTTTTTTTTTTAATATGTTAAGTTAGATCACTATCTCACCTGTTGGCATAAGTATACCAACAGCACAAAACCATGGTAAACAAAACTGTACCAACGGTGTGTAGTGATCATCACTATGATGCGGTCGAAGATGGTAAGCACGCTAGGCCTAGAATGGGAACTGGCTCTCAAGGATAGCTGCCGGAACACATAAGTAACACATAAATAACAGTAAGGCCGTTTTAGTGACAGATTTTCTATCTTGAGGGTAGCTGGCCAGGCGGACACTAGATAGTGTCCTACCACCATGCGGGGGTTGTTGGTTTCTTAACGATGTTTTTCCTTCACCGGAGGCCTACTGTGAAAAGCGCAAATAAATTTTTTGATAGAAAAATCATTGGTGCACGGCGCGGTTTGAACTCGGTACCTCTGGCATCAAAGCCGACCGTTCTCCCGATCGAGCCACCGGGCTTTAAAACTGTCAACTGTTTAAGGATGTATTTTTGTTTCGTTTTAAGATGTTAGTATCGATACTTTGGAATAGTTATCAGTAAACGCAGAATAATGTACCTATTAACGATAATAAAGATAGTTTAAAAATTAAAACAACCGACTTCCATGCCGCGCAAGTCAGTTTCAGTAGCAAGTTTGAGACGTTTATCGTCATATCTCTAGAGATACTTATCAGATCTCGATGAAATTTTAATGGGACCACCTTGGAAATGTACAGTATCGATCAAAAGTCCAGTAGCAGTTTTACAAAGCATTAGCATGACAACAAAATACATATGCACATACGACCTTCATCTTTAAAACGTTTTGAACGCATATACACCCACAATTATATCGCACTCTTTCATTATGAACCAACTAGAAAGAGCGCATGTAGAATAGTTAGACCAGTTTTGCTTCTTTCGTTATTTTATCTGTCCCGTCCCGTCAAGTCGAGCAAACAAATAAGCACGGCCGTATCATACTTTTCTCGAAGCCATTCAGGTCATTTTCAACAACCTGTAATTTTGTGCTGGCAACTAAGCTAGAACCCTGAATTTTCAGTAACAATTTTTTATTTATTTAATGCACTCCTTTAATTTCGTCGTACCTATCGACAGGATCGCACCGTGGCTTAGTTAGTCAGAGTACCATAGGCATGTTTCCTAGGAGGTGCCGTTTCGAATCCCGTCGGTACATTGATAAAAAAAACCGTCGGTACGATAAAATTTTCGATTGTGTGTAACAATGTACAAAAATATAAAGTGTGTAACATGGCCTTCAAGAAACATAGTACTTGTTTATATATTTACAACGAAATGCATCAAACCAAACTTTTCTCTACCTTCCAGCAACAATCGTAGTCCTCGCCCACGCGCAAGTCGACACGATCCAATCCTACGGTGAAAGTCTCCACTCTTCCGAATGTCTCACAAAAGATCACCAGCTGCTTCAAACGGAACAGGTCCACGAAGCCATCTTCATGATGCTGCAGCTCATCAACGGACTCAAGTGCATCCAAGCTCGAGGAGTCGAGGAGACTTCGGAAACGCTGACAGCGTTCATTTCGCTCAAGGAGTTGAATGGAAGGGAAACTTCAACTGATGAGAGATTAAATTCACTGTCAGCACCGAAGACTAATTGCTATGGGCGGTTGTGTATATTGCAAGGGTAAGACTAGATTATTTTTTTTAAATAATAAGAAAGAATTAACTACAGTGCAACATAAAAGAGTAGACATTAATTATTTAAGAACTAACTAATAACTCTTACAGGCAACACCAAAAATTAGTTTTTATTGCGCGACTACTGAATCTTGATACTTGTTTTCACTTATTGAATAATTCAATAAAGAAATAAGCATATAAATAAATAAAGAAGAAATTGTATAGAAATAATATATATACATAAAATGTATATAGATACTATAAAATTTATATAGATACTTATAGGTTTCCATTTAAATAAAAATTCATATCATATTTGCAAAAATAATACAAGTAACAAAAACATTTGTTTTTAACTAACTGTGTTGCTACATACAAGATACAAAAGCAATAGTGGCGCCCTCATTTATTGTCAACTCTTTTATGTCGCACTGTAATTATACATTAGGGATGATGCATGTTTGTCCCCCCCCCCCCGTGTTTGAATTAATCACTACATTTCACATGGGAGGGATATAAAATGAGAGACACGTGTCTTCATTTTTCGTTGCACCATTACTAAACGACTTGCAACCTTAATGTCTGTCTGGACATTTTTAGCACGGTGTTTCATTTTCCATAATTTTATCAGATTATTCCTGTATTTAAAATAATATTCTGAAAATGTCAATATACTTTGTACGAAAAATACCCGTGGTATAGGGTAGGAGGGCTGGGGTAGTCGAAAACTTCACCACATATCACCAAGGGGGAGGGGGTTAAAAAGCTGCTAAAAACTGTGCATATTTCAAAACGTGTGTGAACAGCTACTCGCTTACTACACTGTCTCGGCCGAGAAACATTTTACTGTCTCGCCCGTTTATTCGGTACGTGTGATCAAGGCAGAAGCGTTTGACTACCTTCTACTTATTTCACCGGATGTTAAGTGTCGATTTGATTGACGATGTAGGTAGCTTTTTGTGTACCACAGACGACCACAGTATCTATTAAAAACGCACATATTATGTTTTGAGCTAGGCTTTTAAGGGTTTCATTCCCAAACCACCATACTGAGACTTCGCTGTCCTCTTCTGTACGGCCTTTCACAGGGCTGTATCTCTTTACCCGTAAAAGGTAGAAACTTGAAATTTGCTTATAGCGTGTGTATTGGGGTGAGGACACAAAGAGGCAGGTTCCCGGCAGACAAACCGGTACCGATCCGGACTGGTAAAAATATTCCAATGATATCATAAGCGCTCGCACATAAAAAAACAGGTTGCAGAAAATGATGATTATACTTATGCTTTCAGCTAAAAGAATAAAGTAAGTTAAAACTATAAACTTTCCCACTTTATAGATACTAATATAAAATCATAATTGGAAGATAAATAGCGCGTTACAATGAGTACATACAGAGTTAAATAAAAATATGTTTGTAGGTCTGTGTAGGTATGTATGTATCGATAAATATTTGCTCGTTTGAACCCAGTCAAAGCACACAGTCTAATCAAAATGCAACTCAAGGGTTTCTATTTGTATTCAAGTAAAGTTGTGCATTGTTATTTGAGAAAGTTTTTTCTACGATCGCATTTCACATTCGTCTATTTTGAGGGCAGGAAACGTCACTCCGAAAATACGCTGGTTTTTGTTAACAAAGACTTTTTTAACGATTCTTACTTCCCTTTCGTAACCTAATTCAGAATCTTGACAGATGAAGCTCAGATTTCGTGTCGTGTCATTTCAATGTATTTAAAACCCTACAAATAAATAATTACTTATTATTTATTCGTAGTCAACCTTCAATTTTAAGATTTTGGTATCTAATACTTAGGGCCAGTTTCACCGGTTCCTGTCTCCTGATTCTCAATCATTCGAAAGCAAATTCGGATTCGGAAACTGCTTCTCTTACGACTCAGATCTTTGCAATTTACGATGTTCTAATCCGCAACTTTTGATATTACAACTCGAAAAAATCAGTGATTGTAACCGGAAAGGTTTCCGCGAGCAATTATAAGCTCACAGAAGAATAAATATTCGAAATTCAAAATGACGCTGCCGAATCCGATAGGTTTTCGAATGATTGAGAAACAGGGGGCTGATAGCGCTAACATGAAGAAAACTGACAGATTTTTGACAGCTTTTGTATGGCGTCATGTGTCAGATAACTATCTAACGCATTATTAGGAACCGGTGAAAAGACTTCTAAAGAGAACAACAAACAGGCGCAGCCAGTTAGCTTATATCGATCGAGACAAGGTGCACGATCGCGATCTTACCTGATGCAAAGTGATGATACAAAACCTTACAGTATATACGAGCACAGATGAACTTATTGAAAAAATATTTAGGTCTAAGCATAAGAAGTCCAAAGTGAACGTAAGAAGGAGATACATAACATATATTATGTTACTTGACTTTTTTGGAAATGTTTCAATGACTTTGACTTTATTTCCAACTTTAGATGTGTAGGTATCTAAGTCTGAACGTATTATCCAAGGTACAGTTTTTTGTTCTTTTTTTTAAATTCAAGTTATGAATGATCTATTTCCTCCCACAGCCTAAGCGACGAAATCAACAGCAACAAAGCATCGGACGACGAGCACAACTCTCTCTGCAAATGCGCCATAAAAGCATTAGAAATCCTCTTACCAGGGGACAAGCTAACCCCCTTAATAAAGGACATTCTCCAAGAAGAACGAGCCATATCATTGAACCAAGCTAAATCAGTGCTTGAATTTATGCTCTGGGGGCCATTGGACGTCGTTCAAAGCGTACCTTTTGAGGAAAGAGAGTTAAGCTTACAAAGATGGCTTGACTTAGAAAGGGCGACTGTTCTACACGGTTTGGTGAGGACTAGAGTACAGTTGAACGTATTTGAACAGCTACATTTACTGTTCTTAGTAAGGTCTACTGCTAAGGCGATGTGCGACGCGTCCGCTTTGTTGGAAAAAGCAAGCGTTTATTGATAAGCTTTTGGTTAGTTATACTTGATTGTACGCGAGGGAATTTTTATGACGTCTTTTTGGTAACGTATTTTAGTATGATATTAGATAACATGACAAGCACGACGCTCGCCTGATGGTAAGCGATGACGTCTACTTGTCGCAGATACAGCGGCATGCAATATTCTGGAGCCTGTTACTTTGAGACTTTAAGATGTTGTTAAGTCTCACGTGCCCTGCAATTTCACTGGAAGCTTTGCCATTCAAACCGAAACATATTGGTATTTTATAGTTGTATTCATTGGCAAAGAATTGGTACCAGCAGAAGTCCTATTACTACTAAAATATTACGTCATCTTACTTACTCACGCTTACCTTTAAAGCACTCTAGTTACTTGTATGTAAGGAGTATATTCAGTTTTGTAGTTTGATCATCTTTAGATATTTACTCACTTGCTACTGCTGGACTATTCAAATCGTATTACACAATTTTTTTTTTTAAATTCTATATACCTACTACAACCTTTTACTAACTTAGGGTAATTATCTACATACTATTTGTTGCACAGGTCATTCTATATATCTGTATAGATACCGAAATCCTGTACCTAATACAAGTATTGAATGTTAGTATGTTGTAGTTGAAAACAAATTATGAGGTGACAATGTTAGCTGAAGATCTATGTTAACTGCTGGAGTAAACGCCGAAGACAAGTTCTTGAGTGGAATGGAGACCTAACTGCAAAGAGAACATAACATTGATAGCGATTTGTCCTGTCATTGCAAAAGTCTACGAGAGGGACGGGAGATGCAGCTAGACAGCATAGCAGCATCTCTTTCCTTAACGATGATCATCGCTCGAATGTAGAGACTACCAAACCAGACTAGGTAGAGCCTATTATTTATTCTTTGGTGCAGCGATGATCATGGCGAGAGCTGAATGAGATAAGCTGAGAATCGTATTAAGTAAAGTAGACTTTTTTAATTAGTGAGTCCAGTTTACTGAGTCAGACTATATAGGCGACCATGACAATGATTAAATATGTATTATTTGGTCTTTACATCGCGAGTGAACAGGTATCTTCTAGGCAACCGTGCTAAACGTCGATCACATCTTCACTTAACATCAGGTGAGATAGTGGTCAAACGTTTGCTTACCTTCTACAAAAAAAATAGCATCTGCAGCAAATATATTGTTTATTTACCGCCAATACAGGGGCAATTTACTTTTACAGCACAGTGTGACCTAAACAGGCACTTTACGCACGCTTTTCCGTGACTTAAATAGTCGATTATTTCAGGACGTGCCGCACGCCGTGTAATTTTTCTATTTGATGGAAAAGCGTAGCAAGCGTAAAGTGCGGGTTTATGTCACACTGACAGCTATAAAATAATATACGATACTCGTGACTTAAGCTGTCTATTATTGCACGGCGTGAAGATTGACTCCCGCTGCGCTCGGGTGCTGGCTTCACGCCGTGCAATAATAGACTAAGTCACACGTATCGTAATATACTATTATAGGTATTTATAAATATTATTACATTTTTACATTTTCACCTACTCGTATGTAAAATTTCCAACCAAGGCGGTAATATAAAGAAACCCAAACGTACAATCAAGAATATTAAATTAAGCCTTATAGCACGTTCATATAAGTAACATTTTTGTTTGTATACCTTCTTTGTACTAACAATTGTATAAAACTTATAAAAATATAATAACATGTGAACGTGTTAAGTTAAGCTAGGCGCCTGAAGACTTATAAATTATGATATTTAATTATTTTACAAAATTATCTTCGATTCTGTGTAAATCTTATAGGTGCCAAAATGGAATTGAAGATTTACTTATACTCATATTTAGCGGTGCCTTATATTGTAAAATACTTAGTTAATGTACATTTAATATTTGTAATTTATGCTTATGTTGAGATTGGAGTTCAAAATATTCTCTTTTGTAAGAATTTTATCGAGTATACTTAATTATTACTTATTTTTGCTGTTTTATTTTTACTTACGATCAATGTAGTTGTTACGATGTATTCACAGTGGCCCGCCAGTGAAGGAAAACATCGTTAAGAAACCAACAACGCCCGCATCTAGGACACTATCTAGTGTCCGCCTGGCCAGCTAAGTTGAGTCAACTTAGAAAAATCTGTCGCCACATATAATGTAAAGGCGGCAATATCTCAATGGATAGGGTTTCGGACTGGCGATCGAGAGGTCATGAGTTCGATCCCCATCCCACCCAATGCACTATTGACGTGAACCCACTCCAGACACAAGCATATTTAGCTTAGTTGGAGGGGTTAACAAGAATAATAGTAATGCTACCCACATTGCGAGTAATCTTTAATTAAACGCTAAAGTGGGAGTACAGACAAGCGGCGAATCGGTAGTAGGACCACACGGATTTGGAAGCAGGAATCTTAGGGGGCAAATGCTCGTCAACTTCCTGGAGAAAGAGGGGCATTTTTTGATGAATTCTTTCTTTCAGAAAACCCCCCGGCGGAAGTGGACGTGGCAAAGCCCCGACGCTGTGACCAAAAATGAGATTGATTTCATTATGACGGACAAGAAGCGTATATTTAGAGATGTCTCAGTGATTGCTAGGTTCAACACCGGAAGTGATCACCGACTGGTCCGAGGCACTCTAGATATCGACTGCAAGCTTGAACGAGTCCGCCTAATGAAATCTACGCTCCGGCCTAATATGCTCCAATCCGTGGTTGGTTCTGAAACGTTCCAGTTAAAACTGGAGAACCGATTCGCTGCCTTGGAAACCACAATTGACGTTGACGTGGACCAGGATCTCGACCAAGTGGTGGGAATCCTCATGGAGGAGGGGACGAAATTTTGCGAGACGCGAGGTGCCGGTAAGAAGTCTAAGCTTTCAGAGGAATCTCTGCAGCTAATGCAGCGGCGACGAGAAAACCCCGCAGTCACTTCGTCAGACCAACGGGCTTTGAACAAAAAAATCTCTAAGATGGTAAGACGTGACCTCCGGAGCTCCAACACACGCTCTATCAAAGAAGCGATCAAGCGAAACCGGGGATCAAAAGTTTTTGTTCAAGAGCTGGGTCGAAGCCATCTGACGAAGTTGACCACATCTAACGGGAGTGTCGTCACTTCTAAGCCGGAGATTCTTAGGGAGGTTCAAGACTTCTACGGCCAACTATATACCTCGCAAGCGTCCCGTCCCCAACCCCAGTCCGAGGATCCTAGAGCCACTCTTACCCGCCATTATACCGAGGATCTGCCAGAGGTCAGCCTGGACGAAATTGTGATGGCTCTCAAACAGCTTAAAATTGGAAAAGCCCCCGGAGAGGATGGAATTACAACGGAGCTCTTAAAAGCTGGTGGAACTCCAACGCTTGTACAGCTGCAGCGTATATTTAATTCCGTCCTCTTTTCGGGGAGAACTCCAAAGGCGTGGAGCAAGAGTGTAGTCGTTATGTTCTTTAAAAAAGGAGACAAGACCCTCTTAAAGAACTATCGACCCATTTCACTCTTGAGTCACGTCTATAAGCTGTTTTCGAGAGTCATCACAAATCGTCTCGCGCGTAGACTCGACGAGTTTCAGCCCCCTGAAAAGGCTGGGTTTCGAGGAGGATATGGCACCATAGACCACATACACATAGTGCGGCAGGTTATACAGAAGACCGAAGAGTATAACCAGCCCCTGTGCCTTGCGTTTGTTGACTATGAGAAAGCTTTTGACTCTGTAGAAACCTGGTCTGTTCTGGAGTCTCTGCAACGGTGCCAAGTTGATTGGCGATACGTCCAAGTACTGAGAGGCCTGTATGACGCCGCGACTATGACCGTCCAAGTACAAAATCAGCAGACTGAACATATCCTTTTACATAGAGGAGTGAGACAAGGGGACGTTATTTCCCCCAAATTGTTCACCAACACTCTTGAGGATATGTTCAAAACGCTCGATTGGAAAGGATGGGGCATAAATATAAACGGCGAGCACCTCTCTCACTTGAGGTTTGCGGACGATATCGTCATCATGTCTGAAACCGTGCAGGACTTGCATTACATGCTGACCACCCTTGCTGATTCTTCTGCACGCATCGGTCTCCGGATGAACTTGGACAAGACCAAGATCATGTTCAACGAACATGTTATTCCTGAACCGATTGCCCTAAACGGAGTTCCTCTCGAAGTTGTTCACGAATATGTCTACCTTGGGCAAATCTTGCAATTGGGTAGAAACAACTTCGAAAAGGAAGCTCGCAGAAGAATACAGCTGGGATGGGCAGCATTTGGAAAACTTTGTCGAGTCTTTTCATCGCCCATACCGCAAAGCCTGAAGACGAAAGTCTTTAACGACTGCGTCCTACCTGTCATTACCTACGGAGCCGAGACGTGGACGCTGACAGTGCGACTGGTTCACCAATTCAAAGTCGAGCTATGGAGATTGCTATGCTTGGAGTCTCTCTGAAGGATCGAATTCGAAATGAAGTCATCCGTCAGAGAACCAAAGTTATCGACATAGCTCAAAGGATCAGCAAGCTGAAGTGGCAGTGGGCTGGTCACATCTGTCGTAGAACCGATAACCGTTGGGGTAGACGTGTTCTAGAGTGGAGACCACGGCTCGGTAAACGTAGTGTAGGGCGCCCTCCAGCTAGGTGGAACGATGATATACGCAAGTTGGCTGGCAGCAGTTGGAAACAGAGAGCTGAAGATCGAGCTCAGTGGTGTGCCATAGGTGAGGCCTATGTCCAGCAGTGGACGAAGATAGGCTGATGATGATGATGATGACAAAGAGCCAGCAAGCAAATTCGCCGGTTTGGAGTCCGCAGACTTAAATGCTCCATTTGCGGTTTAGACCTTTCGCTCGCGAGTTCCTTGGCGTTACGGCGGTTTTACTCGCCAATGGATCACCCCTTTTAAGCGCACCGCTTTCGTGGGCTTAGACTGGGTGGTTCTACTTCTACTGTCTGGGTTAATTTTTTTTAATTTTAAAAGTCTTTATTGATATACTTATTAATTTGAAGTTGTACATAATAGTCTAAGTTGAATCCTACTAGTACAAAGTAATACACTTATTCTATGTTTTACAAGCGACAAATAGTCGCCTTTATAACACTTTTAAAATAAACAACTTAGTATACATATTAAAATTAAATGAGTATGTGTTTGAACACTTAATAACGAATATAGTATGCAAGCTTTATATTAGCATTACATTTTTCACATGATTTACCTAGTTTGATAATTATAACGCATAGCGCGGTAGAAAAAAAAAAAAAAAAAATTGCTGGCGGTATTCGCAAGGCAGTACGAAGTAAGCAACAACAGGTTTACAATTTGTGGCGCAGGCGCGTTTTTTATCTGATGTATAGTTATTAATATGACTATTACTTTGAAATGACGGTTCGTCAAGTATGATTCTATAATCCTAACTAGTGGTGAGGGTATATCAAGTGATATAAGTTTATGTAAAAGGGCTTGGTGCCAGACTGTATCAAATGCCTTTTCTATGTCTAACAGGAACATACCTGTTGATTCTTTGAGGTTCAGACTGTGGGACACTGATTCTGCTACTCTGGCTAGTTGTTGGACTGTGGAATGACCCTCCCGGAATCCAAACTGTTCGTCAATTATGTGTCTGTATGAGGTTTGTAACAATCTTCTATAGATTATTTTTTCAAATAATTTACCAAGACAGGGTAATAAGCTTATCGGGCGGTAAGAAGTTGGCTCGGAAGTATTTTTGCCAGGTTTAAGGATTGCAATAACTTTAGCAGATTTCCATTGCGTTGGGAAATAGCTATGTAGGAGACATGCGTTAAAAATTTTTGTTAGTAGGACTAAACATTTTTGAGGTAACTTTTTTATTAAGAGATTAGTAATATCGTCTGGTCCAGGGGCTTTACGAGGTCTTATATTTGCAATACATTTTTTAATTTCAGCAGGTCGAACTAGTTTAATATTTTCATTTATGGCAATGTCATTGAGCTGACTGATAGAAGTATTAACTAAGGGTTGCATATCACTGTGCCAATTCTGAGTCAACAGCATATTATTCAAAAACGCGTCTCCGAGGATGTCGCACTGCACTTGGGGAGTTGTGGTTAATGAACCATCGTTGGTTTTAAGAGCCGGAATGGAAGTTGTAGTGCTGGTCTTTAAGTTTTTTACTAAGCGCCAAATATCAGTAAAAAACTTAAAGTTCTACTGTCTGGGTGGGACGTTTTTTACTCCTGTCCACCTGTGGAGCTATTCTCAATAGAGTTGTAGATACCAATTGCGTCCAGATATTGAGAGATTTATTGTTCTCCCTGTTTTTTGTATGACAGTCAGACAAGCATTTGACCACTATCTCATCTGGAGTTAAGTGAAGATACGGTTCGATGAGTTCCGACATGATTTCCTTTGCTAGCCATTTCGACAGGCGAGATGGGATAGGTATGAAGATTTGGTATGAGATACTTTTCCGACGCAGCCTCTCACTAAAAGGCTTTTACTACTTACGATACAAGTAGAAGTTAATTTTAGATCGCATAGTCATTTTATAACATCACATACGATGATAGTATTTTACAATCAATTAAATAAGAGAGAAAGTACACATATAAATTCTACTGCGAAAGTCTATTCTTCATCTGAATGTTGAGTCGATTATTATTGATAATATCGATAAAGCATTAGGACCTCACTATTTCGATTAGTACTCAAACTCCACTCTCCAGAGTCGGATTTAGTACAATAATTTTCCTGATTGTTAAAAAGCCAAATTAGACTTACTTTTATAAGATTTTGGTAGTTCGACATCATTTCTAGTAAGAAGACTTTTATAAGTCTGCGACCAGTGATATACTAACCATTTTGACGAAATTCTGTTATTTTTAGTTCGTCAACCGTATTTTTTTTTCACGTAAGTCAAACCCTGGACTGGACCTGTGAAATTTTAATTGGTTAGACGGAGTTGTTCCACGGTGTTCTGTGGAACAACTCCGTCTAACCAATTAAATTAAATATTAGATGTTTCTAATATCTTGTTTTTTAGGGTTCCGTACCCAAAGGGTAAAACGGGACCCTATAATTAGGACTCTGCTGTCCGTCCGTCTGCCTGTCCCTCTATCAAAAGACTGCATCTCATGTAACGTGATAGATAGATATATTTAAAAATAAATAATTAAATTAAAATAAATATTTAAGGTGGGCTTCCATACAACAGACATGGTTTTTTGCTGTTTTTATAGATAATGGTACGGAACCCTTCGTGCGCGAGTCAGACTCGGACTTGGCCGGTTTTTTTTAAATATCATTTTCGCCATAGATGAATTTAATCTATGCTTTGACAGTTCTTCCGATTTACAACTTCAAGAGGGTAGAACCATGTGGGTTAGTGATAAATAAAATTTAAGAAAATAAGTAAACGAGTAAAGCGGCTCAAATAAAACTATGTTAACTCCATTTCTAATACTTTATTGTCTCAGCTTGCATTGCTAATGTGCTCTACAAGTAACAGTTCTTAATACTAACTAAATAACGCAAACGCAAGCTACGAATAAATAATAAGTCAGGAAGTCTAATTCAGAACAAATTCCACACAAAAAGTGGCCCGGCCCTCCTTCAAACCAAAACGACGTAGATTTAAAATAAGAATCACATCCAAAGTTAGAAATAGATATGCTTGATGATTGGTTTAAATTCGGAACGAAACAGGGATTGGTTCGCGCATGTCTGCTATGACAGCCGATTCAAACAAGACAAACGTCAGACTAATGACGCGTCGGACACGACTTTTAACCCCGCCTACTTAGACACGACTTTTGTTAGGTCATTTTTTAACGCAGTTACATTTCCTGACTTATTATTTATTCGTAGAACGCAAGTACCTACATTATCTTGCTGGCAATTCTAATCAAATCCTTTAAACATTCTTATTCTTAGATATTTGACATTTCACGGACCTCTTAGTCCACTAACGCCCCTAACGGTGAAATTCACATGCGATATCGCCCATTGACATATAACATGAATGAATCCAAGAGAAAGAACAATCATCAATCCATGAATCCATAAAATTAAATAGATAATAAGATAAAATGAGAACATAGATAAACAGTACCCTTAGTACGAGTTATTATCGTAAACGCTTTTGACAGATCTCACATAGTTTTCGACTTATTCTGGCTCTCTGATTGGTCTAAATTTAGTGAAGTGTAGTAACCACTAGAGGCGCTGTTTTTCATACAACATTTGTTCGGTATACGATATCGAGTTTGGTATGAAAACTCGTACTAAGGGTACGGGGCACGATTTCTCCACAAGATCACTAATATTCGATAATTTTTAGAACTATAGGAACCAAAACAATGGCACAAAAGTAATAATATGTCTAAGCGACAAACTTCTTCAGAAGTGAGCACTTATGCTTAAAAATACGTTTAAGCTCAACTTAATTTTAAATATAATATACCAAATAAGAACAAAATAATAATTTAGATAGTTTTAAAAATAAAACAACCGACATCCATGCCCCGCGAGTCAGTTTCAGTAGCAAGCTTAAGGCGTTTATCGTCATATCTCTGGAGATACTTATCAGATCTCGATGACGTTACAACGGGACTACCTCGGAAACGTACCCTACCGATTACAAAAAGAATCATTCGAATCGGTTCACAATTAACGGACTAATCGCGTAACATACACGAATAAAACATACAGACGAATTGAGAACTTCCTTCCATCTTCTTTTTGGATGTCGGTTGAAAAGACGTTTGAGCTCAATTTAATTTTAAATATAATATATCAAATAAGAACAAGAAAAGAACTTAATATGTCTAGCAAGTCGTAATACTATCGAAAATAACATAAATACATTTAAAAAACAATAAAATATAAGACTAGATAAAAATATAAGAATTAAAAAATCGATAAAATAATCATTTGTAGAGTGAATCTGGATTAGAGGTTTTTTAAAGTCGGAATTTTTTTTTTATAACTTAAAATTAACGACGCTCGCCTGATGGTAAGCGATGATGGTGGAGTCTGCCTATATAACATATACAGTGGCATTCAAACTTCATAATTGCCAAATTTTTATACATATTTGTACTGCTTCTATTACCTAGAGACATTACATATTTTATTTATATATTTTATATATTAAATCTTTATTTTATTATAACGGGAGAAGTAAAATAAGTGTAATAAAAATATATTAAAAAAATAGATCAAACAGGTATTCCGTTCGCAAAGCAACTTAAAAAAAAAAGAGTGTGTGTACTTATGTACACGCGTTAGAAGTTATACTTCTGTGGCGTATGGAAAAAAAATAACTAAAATGCAGTAGTGATTAACGATAAATATTAAAATTATCAAAATGATTTTATTTCAATAAAAAAGGTTTTATTAACGTAAAAATATGACGTTAAATATGCCATATACAACTTGAACATAGTCATGCCACCTAGAACTAACTTCACGGTGTAGAATTTAGGTGTCGGTGTGCGCGCGCATCGTAAAAATTCACTCTCATCATTTTTCTCTATCGCGCCAAAAGAAGTATAACTTCAATAAACATAAGTAAGCTTGTATAAGCCAATACTTATAGTTTAAGTTATGCTTAATAATATGCTTTAAGTATAAGTTATAGTATTAAGCATTGGCTTATACAAGCTTAGTAAGTAGTTATAAGCCTTATACAGTTATAAGCATTTTTCAATAAAAAGTAATAAAAAAATAATGATTAAGCGGAATGTTATACTTATAACATTAAATCATCTTATAACAGAAAAATAAACAATACAAAATATAATCCAGTTCTCAGATCTAATAATATCTTCAAGCTTTTTGTAAACAAACAAGACAAAAATGTAAAACAATACTCAGAAAAAATACAACAATAAAATCACAGCATTTAAATACATACATCATTCCAATCATATCCCAAGGCAAGGTAATAGCCCAATGGATAAGGTGTCGGACTGGCGATCGTGAGGTCGTGAGTTCGATCCCCACCCCACCCATTGCACTATTGACGTGAACCCACTCCAGACACAAGCATATTTAGCTTAGTTGGAGGGGTTAACAAGAATACTAGTAATGTGCAACCCAGATTGCTAATAAGCTTTAAAAAAATTTAAAAAAAGGAGGAGGTTCTCAATTCGTCGGAACCTTTTTTTTATGTATGTTCAGAAGTAGAAAAATAAGTGTAATAAAAAAATATATTAAAAAAATAGATCAAACAGGTATTCCGTTCGCAAAGCAACTTAAAAAAAAAAGAGTGTGTGTACTTATGTACACGCGTTAGAAGTTATACCTACTTCTATGGCGTATGGAAAAAAAATAACTATAAATTATTTTTCAAAAAAAATTAAACCGACTTCATTACCACAAAAAGCCACTCAAAAGCGAAAAATAATTTACTTAAAATTATTATAAGCGTTACCCACTTCTCTATTTGAAGTCGGTGCCAGCCAAGTCTATTGGATAGTAGATAGATACTATGTATGTAGTAGTAGTAAGTAGGTACATGTAGGTTAGTAAGTAGGTAGAGACATGTAGGTATTATCTATCTACTACCTATTAGACTTGGCTGGCACCGACTTCAAATAGAGAAGTGGGTAACGCTTATAATAATTTTAAGTAAATTATTTTTCGCTTTTGAGTGCCTTTTTGTGGTTATGAAGTCGGTTTTATTTTTTTTTGAAAAATAACTTATTTTACCCTTTTTAGTGCAAAAAAAGTTTTAATGAAATTACATGCATCTATTAAATTTCGTGTCTGGGCCGTTATACACTGACGGATATATACTTTTTGAAAATTTCAAGTATGTACCTATAACGGTTAAGAAGATACAGATCTGTAAAGTGCGCACATATAGACACACGGACGGACGGACGGACGGACGGACGAACAGACAACAAAGTCTCAGAAAGTGTTCATTTGGTAGCCTTTGGGTTCGGAACCCTAAAAAAATTGACTTTAAATGCCGCGCTAAAGTGAAAATATTCACTAGTAATAATGATGTCATCAAGGTATCAAAGGACAATGTCCAAAGTGGCCCTGTGCAATTAAAGCATCTGACACACACGATAATTAATTGTTTATTTTATTACAATAATTCCAAATACTTTTATAACACGGACTAGTTGTATTCCAAAATGAATATTAAAAAGTATTATTTGCGATTATTAACATTAATTGCCGCCATATGGCCAACAGAGTACTGAATCACTCTACTACGTTACAAGAGCTACAGTGTGTATACCCGAATTATGAAAGCAGTGTGTAGCCAACCTAACAACGGTAAGTATTATTTATTTAATATGTGGTTTTATACTTATAATTTTTTTTTGCTGTGTTGATTGGTACAAAGTACGTTCATAATTCTGAGTTATTTAATTATGTATGCAGTGTCGCGGGACTGAAATGGCCGCCATCTTCGCCAAATGTCATGTTATGTCAAAAAATATTAGGTATGTTTAAAAAAGTTTGCACCCTAACAAGACTTTGCCCGGTAGAACATTCCTGTGAAGACAAATAATTTATATTTATATACGATTATTTATTATAATTATTAATATATAATTATTTATTGAGGGCCCGGTGGTGTAATTGGGAGAACGGTCGGCTTTGATGCCGTAGTACCGAGTTCACACCGCCGTGCACCAATGAATTTTTCTATCGAAAAATATATGTGCGCTTCTCACAGTGGCCCTCCGGTGAAGGAAAACATCGTTAAGAAACCAATAACCCCCGCATGGTGGTAGAATATATCTAGTGTCCGCCTGGCCAGCTACCACCCTCGAGTCAGAAAATCTGTCGCCAAACATCTAATGTGTTCCGGCAGCTATCCTTCTATCAGCTATCAGTTCCCATTCTAGTCCACTTCTCTATCTTCGACCGCATCATCACTGCGCAACAGGTGAGATAGTGGTCAAACGCTTGCCTATAAAATATAAAAAAAAATTATCCCCACCTTTATTTCTATCTCGCTCACAGTTACCGTAAGAATATCTTTTTTGCAATAGCAACCTCCATTGTGTATAATCTTCTTGGGACTCTTCTACTAAAACTAGTACATTCTCTTATGTTTGAGGTATTTATCTCTGGTGATACTAATCAGATCTTGATAAAATGAAAATGGGACCACCTCGGAAAAGTATCCTACCTATTAAAAAAAGAATCATTTGAATCCGTGCACAATTGATGGAGAAATCGCGTAAAATACACAAAAAAAAAAAAACCATATAGACGAATTGAGAACCTCCTCCTTTTTTGTGAAGTCGGTTAAAAATGCAGTAGTGCTTACCGATAAATATTAAAATAAGGTTTTATTAACGTAAAAATATGACATTAAATATGACATATACAACTTGAACATAGTCATGCCACCTAGAACTAACTTCACGGTGTAGAATTTAGGTGTCGGTGTGCGCGCGCATCGTACCACCTAGAACTAACTTCACGATGTTAAATTTAGGTGTCGGTGTGCGCGCGCATCGTAAAAATTCACTCTCATCATTTTTCTCTATCGCGCCAAAAGAAGTATAACTTCAAAAAATATTAAATTGGGTTAAAACCATAGAGAAAGTATATATATGTAGAGAGAACATTAGCGTCATCATTATCAGCCGGTATCAGTCCACAGCTGGACGTAGGCCTCCCCCAAGACACGCCACTGAGCCCGGTCTTCGGCTCTTTGTTTCCAGTCACTGCCCACCGCTTTGCGAATGTCGTCGCTCCGCCTAGTCACAGGGCGTCCTACTCTACGTTTGCCGATTCGCGGTCACCACTCTAGAACCAGTCTGCCCCAACGGTTATCGGTTCTACGGCAGACCTATGACCAGTTCTATGACCAGCCCACTGCCACTTCAGTTTGCTAATCTGCTGAGCTATGTCGATCACTTTAGTTCTCTGGCGAATTACTTCGTTCCGGATTCGATACCGCAAAGAAACACCGAGCATAGCTCTCTCCATAGCTCGCTGAGCGACTTTGAACTGGTGGACTAGTCGAACCGTGAGTGTCCACGTCTCTACTCCGTATGTCATGACAGGTAGGACGCACTGATGAAAGACTTTTGTCTTGAGGCACTGTGGTATAGGCGACGAGAAGACTCGACGGAGTTTCCCAAATGCTGCCCAGCCCAGCTGAATTCTTCTCTGGATTTCCTTCTCGAAGTTGTGTTTACCTAGTTGGAGCGTTTGCTCTAGGTAAACATACTGGGTGACAATTTCGAGTGGGATTCCATCTACGGCAATCGGTTCCGGAACAACGTGCTCGTTGTCATGACTTTGGTTTTATCCAAATTCATCCGGAGACCGATGCGACGAGAAGGATCAGCTAGGTCATTCAACATCCTTTGTAGGTCCTGCAGCGTCTCTGCCATAATGACGATGTCATCTGCGAATCGTAAGTGAGAGATGTACTTGCCGTTAATGTTGATGCCACAATCTTTCCAGTCCAGCGTCTTAAACAAATCCTCTAAGGCGTTAGTGAACAGTTTAGGGGATATGACGTCCCCCTGTCTCACTCCTCGACGCAGGTGAATATGTTTAGTACGCTGGTTCTGTACTTGTACTGTCATCGTTGCGGCATTATATAGACATCTCATCACTTCGATATATCGCCAGTCGACTTGGCAACGCTGCAAGGACTCAAGAACCGACCAGGTTTCGATTGAGTCGAAGGCCTTCTCATAGTCCATTGTACTCTTCGGTTTTCTGTACAATCTGCCGCACCGTGTGGATGTGGTCTATGCTGCCGTAACCGCTTCGAAACCCGGCCTGTTCCGGAGGTTGAAACTCGTCGAGTCTTCGCGCAAGACGGTTCGTGATGACCCTTGAAAACAGCTTGTAGACATGGCTCAGAAGCGAAATCGGGCGGTAGTTTTTCAATAGGGCGTTATCTCCTTTTTTGAAAAACAAGACCACCATGCTTCTGTTCCATGCCTGTGGAGTTCTACCAGTGAAGAGAACAGAATTGAAGAGCTGTTGCAGCTGGCCTACAGCTGGAGCTTTTCCAGCTTTTAGAAGCTCCGTTGTGATTCCGTCCTCACCTGGGGCTTTTCCATTTTTGAGCTGTCTACGGGCCATCACGATCTCATCTCGGCTGACTTCGGGCAGGTCTTCTGTGAAGTGGCGGGTTAAGGTGGCTCTGCAATCCTCAGTATCGGGTTCAGGTCTTGAAGCATGCGATGCGTAGAGCTTGCTGTAGAAGTCTTCAACTTCCGACAGAATCTCCGGCCTGGATGCGACGACGTTCCCCGTTGATGTTGTCAGCTTTGTGAGGTGGCTTCTACCCAGAGGCTGGACGAACACTTTCGACCCCCGATTCTGCTCAATTGATTCTTTAATCAAGAGCGTGTTAGAGGATCGGAGGTCTTGTCGTACCAGCTTCTTAATGGTTTTGTTGCGCACCTGGTTAATTGACAAAGCTGACAATGGGTCTGTTCGTCTCTCTTCCATTAGTCGAAGTGTTTCTGCCGAAAGTTTGGACTTTTTGCCCGTACGCTTGCTCTCGCAAAACTTCTTCCCTTCTTCCCTGAGGATTTCCACCACTTCTTCGAGTTTCTGGTCTACGTCATCTGTAGTTTCCAAGACAGCGAATCGATTTTCCAATTTTAATTGGAATGGTTCAGACCCAACAACGGTTTGGAGTAGGTTTGTTCGGAGCGTGGACTTCATCAATCGGAATCTCTCGGCTTTGAAGTCGATATCCAGAGAATCTCGTACAAGTCGGTGATCACTTCCAGTATTGAACCTAGTGATCACTGAGAGTTCTCTAAATATGCGCCGTTTGTCCGTAATGATGAAGTCAATCTCGTTTTTAGTCACAGTTTCGGGGCTTTGCCACGTCCACTTCCTTTGGGGCTTATCTTGAAGAACGAGTTCATCAAGAAAATCTTGAAGAAAGAGTTCATCAAGAAAAGCCCCTCTTTCTCGAGGAAATTACGTCCCCAAATCCGTGTGGTCCTATAGTCGATTCACTGCAGGTCTGTACTCCCACTTTGGCGTTAAAGTCTCCCATGACAACGTTGTAGTGAGCCTTAGCGGTGGTATGTAAGGCTCTGGAGATGTCTTCGTACATACTTTCCACCTCTTCATCCAAGTGTGTCGAGGTCGGTGCGTAGACCTGGATAACCTTGAGGCTGTACCTCTTGGTTAACCTTATTATAAGATACGCAACCCTGGTCGACACACTGGAGATTTCTACAACGTTGTCACTGAGAGCCTTGTTGACCAGAAACCCGACACCGCCTTTTTTTTTTTTTTTTACATATTTTTACCGTTACTGTTAAATGCAACGATTGAGTACAATAACTATAAAATTGAGACACCGCCTTGGGATGGCTGGTCACCTTCTCTGTAATACATAAGATGGCCCGATTCTAGATATCGCATACGCAGAGAAGGATATAAAAAATGGTGTTCATTTCGCTCACTCATACTAGTGATTGTATAGTTTTATCCTCATATTATTATTGTTATTTAAATGCCACATCCACTGAATACTCCATCCACGGTTAAAACCAACCATACATAACTGTGTGTATCAGTACTTCAGACAATTTTTATATAAAAAAAAAAAAAAATTTGAAATAGTAAAACACAACTTAAAGAAACGCATACCGATCACCGTAAATATCAAAATTTAGTTGGCGCTGAGTTCATTAATTAGACCTCCGTAGTTACTCACATACGGTGTAATGTGTAATACCACGTGAGTAAAGAATGAACAGAGACAAAGCTTCATACAACTGCGCTGTGATGATGACGTAGACGCACGTGAGTGCGTGAGCACTAGCGGCCTGTGTGGCGCCTGTCACGTACGGAGTGAAACCGGTTTATAGTGGCTCGGCTGGTGCTTTAAGACAGGGCTGTCGCTCGCGACGAGTTACGTTATATTATATTATTTTTCATCCCATCTATCCGAAAAGAGATGGCTTGTTCCTCGATAATTACGCGCAAAGTAGGTCATTTCTGCCCTAGGGCGGGAAAGTTTTTTTTTTAATATTTGGCTTATGAATGTTCTTCTATAGTGTCTGGTCTAAGGTGGCTCAATGAAACTCCTTGACATTTCATGACATTTTTTTTAAGCTGGATCGGCAAGCATTTGACCACTGTCTCACCTGATGTTAAGCGACGATGCGGTCGATGTGGCACGCTTACCTTGTAGATACCCGTTCAATATCGATTTTTTATTTTCTTATATTTTATAACATTACATGACATTTCGTGACATTTGATGACATACATCGTTATCGACAATAATGAAGCTTGAAAAATTAAAAAGAAGGTCATGTTAACTTGAAGGAGGATTTTATTACGATGAAGATTTTTCTTGTTTTGTTATTATACCAACCCTACAAGAATAGGTAAACGTTTTTTTCCGTTCCTAAGAAGGTTTATCTCTGTTCCTTCTTTACTCATGTGGTAATACTACATAGTTTAACTCGAAAGTGAGTAAAAAGTGACAAGTAATTTTGTTTTTTCTTTATTGTTTTTTGTTCAACATAGGTGTGTCTTTCAAGATTTTCAGAATAATTTTGAATAATGTACATATTATCCTGAAAATGTATGTACAGGTAACAAAACATAATGTAATTTAATTCTGAAGAATAAACCATCGTACAAGAAAAAAAACACGTTATATCTCACTACACCTCCTACTCTCTCGTGATATTTCGTGATTACCCCCCCCCCCCCCCCCCTCCTCGCACCTTACGTGATCAATAGACGATCCCATCAAAGGGTGAGACGAGTGAGTGAGTGGACGAGGTGAGACATGTATTTACAATCCTTTGTTGAAGTATACGTATTGTGGAGGCTTTCCGTTCGTATTTTTGAGGATTTCTTCGTAGTTCTCCTTTTCCAATCGCTTGATTGTATCTATTGATAGTTTGCTGAAAAAAAAGATAATGTTTTTGGTTAATTGGTTTGTATGAATTGATAATTTTAGTTGTCAAGTTGTTAGTTGTCTCAATGGTATTTTTATAAAATATAGTTTATGTATAGAAAATATTTTAAATGTGTTATAACTGTTATACTTTTTTTTTTAAATTAAGATCGTATAATTTTACAGCATATAATTCTGTCGGTTTAATTTTATCAGTATAATTTGGTCTTATACAGATTTTGTAACTAGTATTGTCTTACAATTTTGTCTGCATAATTTTGTCTGTATAATTATGTGTGTACAATATTGTCTGTATAATTTTATCAATCTGTATATTTTTGTTATTTTTGTCTGTATAATGTTGTCTGCATAATTATGTATGTACAATATTGTCTGTATAATTTTATCATTCTGTATAATTTTGACGTCATAATTTTTTTCTGCATGATTTTGTCAGTGCAATTTTGTGTGCATAATTTTGTCTATAATTTAATAATGTATCCTACTTACCATTTTTGTGGGAATATCGCACAGGCTGTTGGCACCATGAAGGTTAGGCTGAAATTAAAACAACATACATTAATTTAGTGACCTACACAAACAGAACACTATAAAATCCAAATGTCATTCTCGAAAAGGACCATGAAATTGGAAGTCTATATATAATGTCTTAATCTATATTATATGTATAATATCTTTAGTTATACACATTATACACAGTGGCCCTCCGGTGAAGGAAAAACATCGTTAAGAAACCCCCAACCCCCGCATGGCGGTAAGACACTATACAGGGTGTCCCGTTACTCAACGTCAAGCGGGCACAGGGTGAGAGGGGGCTCACAGAAGTCCCGGGAAAATAGAAAAAAATCCTTAACTGATAGTTAAAAATTTAACTGGCAAATTTATAAAAATGAGGAAAATTAACACCTTAAATCATATCTTTAGGTCCTGTGACCACAAATTTCACAATTGTACGTTGTTTTTATCACTAACGTGGTATCACCACTTTAGTTCTACGTTAGTCCACCAAGATTCTAAAATGGTGCAACACTAACTACTTTCCTATGCATAGCAATAATAAAAAAAAAATTAAAAACGTAATCGTGTTAACAATACTTATAAATAGTTATTGATATTTATGTGACATAGCTAATTTTTAAATTATTAGCACAATATTAATACACTAGTATTAATACTGTAGGCGTTAAGTATTGTTAATGATTTTGTATTAAGTGCTTCTACTGGTTCCGTAGTCTTGCTCCGGAAATATTAACGTCACAATCGGCATTCGTGATTGGTCTGTCTAATGACAGGGTTTTGTACACGTAAACGCCGAAGGATGCCGATGTTATCCAGACCGACGACAGTCGTGGAGAGGTCTGGCTTTGCTACCAACATTAGGGTTGATTTCACCATTTATGCTACTTATCGGGATTTATTGAACTAATTTCTACTAAAACGTGTTCAAACGTCGATGTTGATCTTGGTTTACGCGTACTTGTTTTCACCACCTCCCATTAGGCTCCATTTGAGCGAGTTTACCAAAACCAAGATTTTATGCTATTACGCACAGTGGAACGTAAATGTCGTCATAGAGCTCGTATTAGGTTGTTTTGGCATTGTCAAACTGACAAATTCATATTACCAAATTCGTTTCCGTGTCCGTGCATGGTATATATTTTTGTGTTTAGTTCAGAAATTTTAATAACGAAATAACAAGACGTCTCATCTTGTTATGCCATGCACAGACACGGAAACGAACGCGCAAAATACGAGTGACAGTAGTTGTAAACAGTGTAAACGGGATCAAGAGCGCTAAACGCCCAAAATCGGTAGTTCAGAATTAGAACTCGTTTTAACTGTAACCACGTTCAGTTTGTGGTGGTGCAATGCAAAATGCCGGTTTAATCTCAGTTAAACACGTAAACCAAGTTCAAGACGACCTGATCGCGTTTATATTCACTGTTGAAATCGGCCTTTAGTCGGAAAGCAGCCAGGCTCGAGGCTTCAGTATTATTATAAAGTTCAAGGTTACTATATATGTTTGTAAAATAATATTTACTATAACTCTGTGCAAGTTGTGATGTGATTATCTCGTACATGCTCCATCACAGGGTGTGATGGAGCATGTGAGAACAGTGCTTATTATTTCACCTTCCTACCCCACAAATAGTGTAGATTAGTAGAAAAATATGGCATACCCACACAATTCTTCTAAATTTAGCACCGGTGTGCCATCAATTGTATTAAATTTTAATTAAATTAAAACAAATACTTAGGTCATCGATACTTGTTTGCGTTCAAATATTCGGAGATATTTAACAATAGACAAACGTGTGGTAAATGTGATAGAGCGAGATAAACACATGCCTATGCCAGATGTCACATGAGTAGCCGAGACATTTAGTATAGGCGATACTAGTATAACATTTATTACAATTTTTCCACAAAACAACTTCATTTAAAAAATGTCAACCCTTGTATAAAACTCAAATTATTATGATTAAATTTAAATGAAAGAAAACATTTGTCATAATCAAATTTATTACATTTATATCGCATAGGAATGTGTTTATTTCGCTTTAACACATCTTTTTATCAGTGGTTATCTTTCGGCGGCCACCACACGTTTGTCCATTGTTAAATATCTCCGAATATTTGTGCGCAAACAAACATTAATAATGACCTAAGTATTTGATTTTTAATATGATTACGTTTAAAAAAAAAAATTAATAATGATAGGACAGTATTTTTCATCCCATCTGTTCGAAAAGTGATGGTTTGTTCCTCGATAAGTGCGCGCAAAATAGGTTTTTTCCGCCCTAGGGCCGGAAAATATTTTTTTAATTGTTGGCTTATGACTGTTCTTTTATAGTGCCATGTCTAAGGAGGTTCAATAATAATATTGTACGGGAAATGTTACTGTCCTATTAAATAGAGAGCGCGTGGCGTTAATTAAGTTTTAAAAAATGCCGCAACGTCATATAGACGGTAAAACAAATTAAAAAAAAAAAATAACCGCGCAAAGTGGCACAATACACATATCTTGTGGTGGCCAAGAAGAAAAAAAAGCGCTAGAATTATTGGCATTTTAGTCTGTGGTCACAGACTGTCATAATAACACATTTAACCATGGAGTAGGAAATACATATAGACATGGAGATGCCGCGATACATTTGCATGTATGTCATGTAAAATGTTTATCGGGTGAAAACTGCAAAAGGTGCGAAGTTTTTTCGGAAACTGTATGTATTTATTGGTTTATTACGTTTGTTTATGTTAGTCAGCGCCTTTTACAGTATTATGATCTTGAATTACTATTTTATAGAGCCTTTTATCTATTCCCTTTTCTCATAGAGGGGGATGAAAAGCATAGTGTAAAACTCGGCTGCAATATTATTTTCTCTCGGCCGACGTACTTTAAATCCTTCGCTTCGCTCTGGATTCAAAAAATTGGCCTCGCAGAAACGTACTATATTGCACCCTTGGTACACAATCTACTATAGAGTTGCACCATTTTAGAATATTAACTAAATGGGCCATCTTTTGACGTAACTGGCCGAGGATAGTACAGTATGTTTTTTTTTTATTTATGTAGAGTAAAAGTTGAGTGATATTATATTTTCAACTTCGACTCAAAGAGACTACGTTATTTTTAAGTAACTTATAAACCTTTTTTGCTTGACCTGACAGATAAGGATTTTTTTTCAATTTTTTCCGGGACTGTTGTGACCCCCCCCCCCCCTCACTCCGTGCCCGCTTGACGTGGAGTAACGAGACACCTTGTATAGTATCCGCCTGGCCAGCTAGCAGTTAGAAAATCTGTCGCCAAACATATGTGTTCCGGTAGCTATCCTTGAGAGCCAGTTCCCATTCTAGGCTACCGTGCTTACCATCTTCGACCGCATCATCACTTACCAACAGGTGAGATAGTGGTCAAACGCAAGCATAAAAGATATTAAAAAATTATATCATAGGCTAGCATTTGACCACGATCTCGCCTGGTGGTAAGCGGTGATGTGGTCAAACATGGTGAAAATGCCAGGCCTAGAATACTCCGTCTCTCAAGGGCAGTGCCGCCGGAACACCAATAAGGTTATGGGGGCAGATTTTCTACTTGACGGTTTTCCACAAAGACAGGCCACTAGATAGGAACAGTTGGAAGAAAATGACAGTGACATGTGACCAGCAGTGGGATAAAATGTGTTAAAATACAATGATACGTACAACATGCCAACAATGGCGGTCTGTATCCCGATGTGAGCCCACTTGATGCGCTGCATCCACGGCTTGGGCTCGATCTTCTCCATTATTACCGGGAGCAGCAACATTCCCGGAGCGCACATTACTATCCTGGAATATCCAAGTATTTTGTTAGTGCTAGCCTTCTTATATATTTCAGCGCAATAGGTATTTAGTGATACCTCCATCCGCGTGACGGATATACCGATCGCGTAGCGGGGAACTGTCAGCCAGCTAGCAAAAGTGACACAGGTCCTACCTCGAAGACGCCTCGCGGGCTACTGAAGTGCGGCGCGCTGGCCGCTATGGTATATAATATAGTGTTAAAAAAAAATAAGGACTATTTTGAAAAACTTTCATTGAATTTTCTTTGAAACATCTTTTTTTTCAATTTTTTTGGCATATTTTTTATTAATCAGGGTTTAATGTACTTTAAGTAATACCCAAATAACTATTTAAATTTCTTTGTTTTCGTAATTTTTTATGATCAAGTGAAATCGTAAATATGTTGTTTTGAACCATTTAATAATCAAGAATGTTTCTTGAACTACATCATATATTTTTTTCTGATCCAAACATATAATATTTCATTGTTTACTGTTGAATCAAAAACTTGTCGTTTGTGGAATATTTAAGCCTTAAGACTTTTACAAGTTTGTTGATAAAATAACATCCTATTCCTACGAATATTATCAAGTCAAAAGTTTGTATGTGTGTTTGTTACTACTTCACGCTAAAACTACTCAACCGATTGATCTGAAATTTGGTATGTAGATAGCCTAGACCCTGAAATAACACATAGGGTACTTTTTATCCCGATATACCCACGGCAACGATGTCTACGCGGGTAAAACGGTGGGGCACAGATAGTCAGTAGATAAAGACAGCAAAATCCATTGTCTTGAACCCACGACCTCTAGATTAGAAGCCGGACGCTCATCTAAATACGCCACAGATACCTTAAAAGATCCAAGTATATGAGTAGTATAACGTACCTAGAAGTGACAACTTGTGAGATGCCTTTGACGGGTGCGATCTGAGATTTGCCGATCACTTTGCCATTTTCATCCGAAACGTCCAATCCTGTAAAACAATTAGATAAATAATCACAGGTATTTTTATTATTATGTCTAAATATGATATAATGATACTGGATTGCACACCAAATAATTAAGATAGTTTATAGTATATTTCATTACAAGTGCGGAAAGGCTGTCATTGCAAAGAGTTCCGACAAATGTCTACCCGAGCCGAGGCGCAGCCGAAGGCGAGGGTTGACAGTCGGAACAAGTTGCAATGACGGTTCCGCACGTGTACTGAACGACTATTTTAATACAGTTGCGAAAAAAATAAGCAATCAAATGAAATAATAAAAACACAATAAACTCAACTAACTTAACATTTATTTCTTATAAAAGTTATAATTCACATATACATTGACATTGGTACAGTTTTTTATACTAACTGGGGAAGTTTTAGGTTGCAAATGTGGTGTTAATTAAAAAAAAACTAGGGTCGAAATTACTCATTTTGTGCAACAAACAACTAAACTCGCAAAGAAAATTTCTGAAAAATGGCGCTAACCGTAGAATATAAGCAGAGTTTTTTTTTCTTCACCCATTCTGGTAGGCAAAGGAAACTATGCCCATACAGCCAAGTCTTCAATATTTTTTTTTTATTGATATGAAATGAAAATGAAATTTAATGAGATGAAATGAAATGAAACCTAACCTAACTCATTCAATCAAATCATTAAATCTGATATTGAAACAAATTAGTAGCTTCTTTTTAGAAATATACGTATTTGCATGAATCATAAAAACTTCTATGAGTTTTTTTAGTAAAATGTCATGGTTGGTTTTTCTTTTTAATAGACATTATTTTGACAGTTGGGAAAGAGAACGCACGAGTTGGGGAAAGGTAAAAAAAAGCACGAGTATGTAATAGCCCACATCCCGAACGCTATACGTCCCTGCAATACGCCACTTTTTGAGCAACTGTATTAAAAAAAACTAAAACAACCGACTTCCATGCTGCGCGAGTCAATTTCAGTAGCAAGTTTGAGACGTTTATCGACATATTTTTGGAGATACTTATCAGATCGCGATGAAATTACAATGGGACCACATAGGAGATGTAGCCTTCCAATTAAAATAAAAGAATCATTCGAATCGGTTCACAATTGACGGAGTAAAGGCGTAACATACATACAAAAAAAACAACATACAGACGAATTGAGAACCTCCTCCTTTATGGAAGTCGGATGATAAAAGTAAAGTAGCTAAGAAACACATAGCGAAGAAAAACCTAAGAAATCTATAAAATAATGGGCGATTTCGCGAAAAAAAAGTTATGAATTCATGGGGGTCACTGGCGTCACGAGCTGGTACGAGCATTATTTCAATGTTCCGCCTAACTTGCTCCCAAAAAGTAGCTTACCACCATCAAGGAGAAAATCTGCCGACATAACTTTACGGTGTTCCGGCAGAACACAGCTCTTCAGAGTCAGACAATTCTATGCCTAGCGTGTTCACCATCAACTACATCATAGCAAACCACCAGGCGAGATTGCTAGCCTATCAATAATAAAAAAGAACATTACCTAGAATGATTTCATTCCGCCTCATCAATGGAATGTTAACCCAGTTAGATGCTGCGACTGCCACGAATGGTACAAATCTCTGAAAGAAATACAATATTAAAATTATTTCATTTATTTCACGTATTTATTGAAACTGTCCAAAAGTAAAAAGATTTGCACAGTGCAAATCTTTTTTGGTCTTTTTCGTTTTGACCCCCTGAGAGGGTGAAACTAATAGAAAGTTAGCAGTTACATTAAAGCTTTATGAATCGTAGAAATCTTATATATAAAAATTAATCCCAAATTCCCTTGGTCACGGCATCACGCGTGAACGGCTGGAGCGATTTCGCTAATTCATTTTTGTAGTGTTTTTTATCGTCAGGAGATGGTTCTTGTGAAAAAAATATTTAAATAAATGAAAGTTGTTTTTAACGCAGGCGAAGCCGCGGGGCACAGCTAGTAGAAAATAAATTGCAAGGGAACTTTCGGCTAAAATAGGATTCTAGACCCTTTTCTGTAATCAATATTTAAACACCATTGAAGTACTCATAGCAACACACATTTTGTGATTACATGTCGCATACCTTCAAGTCTCTGTAAAATTCATCCCCACGGGGAATAAAAAAAGAGCGTGCGTAGAAAACTACGCGTTAGAAGCGAAACTTCCAAGTTCATTAAATGTATTTCTCAACTAATTATTTTTTGTGCAACTCCATCTGTTGAAGTTTAGCGAATACGTCTTCGTAGTTACGCCGTTCTACAATAGAGGGAGATTATAAATATAAAATATAACATGAAGATGACGTCATTTCCGCTGCCTTAGGACCGTGACGCTGTTATTTCTGTCAAATTTTACCCCAGTAGAAGATTTATGAAACTTACGGCTAGAATGGGATTCTTCGCTCTCTTCTGCACGCCATATTTGAACTCCATAGAAGTACTCATAGAAACTTAACTTTTGTGATTCTATGTCGCATACGTGTATATGCGCACAGTATGTCACATACGTATGTCACACAGTTTCTATTAAATTCACCCCCTCGGGGGGTAAAAAAACAATAGAAAGATTTATGAAACTTACGGCTAGAATGGGATTCTTCGCCCTCTTCTGCACGCCATATTTGAACTCCATTGAAGTACTCATAGCAACTTAACTTTTGTGATTCTATGTCACATACGTAAATATGCGCATAGTACATCGCATACGTAACTAAGTCACACAGTTTCTGTTAAATTCACCCCCTCGGGGGGTAAAAGGGGCAGAAAGATTTATGAAACTTACGGCTAGAATGGGATTCTTCGCCCTCTTCTGCACGCCATATTTGAACACCATAGCTGTACCCATAGCCGCGGAGGTCGCGGAGAGGTAAGCTACACCCATCTGACTGATCGTGAGCGGGGAGTTGGCGTTACGGTTGGTGTAGTTCACCAGAGCGTTGAACGACTGGTTCACCCACTGCCAGAATACTACTGCGGTTACTGTTCTGGAAAATTCATAAGTAACAATAATTATATTGGACATCTAAAAATAGTCTTTTTTTTTTTTGGAAAATGATATTCCAGTATACTGGCATATCATTAATATTAAGAACGATTAAGACTAATAAGTAATTTAAATTTGACCTAAACTGCTAATTATTGTTAAACTAAGAATGTGTCCAATGGCACTTTTCTTATTGTCTCTATTATGGCGAAGACACTATTTTATTGTGTTCTTTGAAAGCAGTTTTCACTATTTAACTGTCACTTCACTACACTAACTCAAAAGGTTTTGTCCTTTTCAATCTTCTCACTATGTCCGTGTTGTCGAGGAGCTGGATAGCCTCGACGTTCACATGGTGATGAAGTCTACGATCGTAAGCTTCGGCATATTTTGAAATTACGCTACTAACGTCAAATAGGATGGATGACGAAAGATTGACGAAACAGATTAATGAGATGAGTTTGAATGGAATAGCCGGTAGAGGCCGACCTAGTCGAATGTATCACGATTAGATCGGAGACGTTTTAAAGAAAGACCAAGTCAAAAGTACCTATAACCGGCGAGCATGTATGAAGGCGCTCATGAAAGTGGAAGAAGCGAAATAGGTATGTCAGGATCGTAGCATGTGGTAAGTATTCTCTGCCTACTTCAACAGGAAAAAGGCGTGGATTTTTTTAATGTAATTATCGCTCTTTTTTTAGACTAGTAAGTCTTCAAGACACCATGTGAATACTTACAGCTAATTTATTTTCAATTTTTTTTTTATATCTTATAGGCTAGCGTTTGACCACTATCTCACCTGTTGGTAAGTGATGATGCGGTCGAAGATGGTAAGCACACTAGGCCTAGAATGGGAACTGGCTCTCAAGGATAGCTGCCGGAACACATTACATGTTTTGGCGACAAATTTTCTAACTTGAGGGTGGTAGCTGGCCAGGCGGACACTAGATAGTGTCCTACCACCATGCGCAATTGCAAATATCTTGTAGACTATTAACTTTCGGCCATAAATTTGGAGGTCTAAATATGCTGCATTTTAGGCCCTCTATTTGTTCCTACTGGGAATACGTCGGGTTACCAATAACCCTATATATTGCGAGTGAACAGGTATCTTCTAGGCAAGCTTGCTACATCGTCGATCACATATTTTTTTTTAATGAAAAATCTTACACGCAATGCGGTTTGCACATTACTAGTATTTTTGTTAATCCCTCCAACTAAGCTAAATATGCTTGTGTCTGGACTGGGCTCACGTCAATAGTGCAATGGGTGGGGATCGAACTCACGACCTCCCGATCGCCAGTCCGACACCTTATCCATTGGGCTATTGCCGCTTGTTAATTCATTAGTTCACTTAGCATCAGGTGATATTCCGTGATATATTGGTCAAACGCATGATTATCTGTTATTAAAATAAAACTGGCCAAGTGCGAGTCAGAATTTTGTCTCGCGCACGGAGGGTTCCGAACCGCAGTATAATAATATATAAGTTTTAATATTATATTACCGTGTCAATACCAAACATGCTTATTAACTACAACGCCATCTAACGAATATCTAACGAACTTCTAATACAAACTAAGTGAACGTTAACACAAAGGTAGGTTATTATTATTATTTATTAATAAGTTAAGCAATCGTTCATAGATAGCGCTATAGTAAAAACACGTTTTTTGTATGGGGACCCCCTTTAATTTATAACTTTGTTCTGTTTTTAGTATTTGTTGTTATAGCGGCAACAGAAATACATCATCTGTGAAAATTTCAACCATCTAACTATCACGGTTCATGAGATACAGCCTGGTGACAGACGGACAGACAGACAGACAGACAGCGGAGTCTCAGTAATAGGGTTTCGTTGGTACCCTTTGGGTTCGGAACCCTAAAAATATAATTATAAATGTGTATAATGATATTTCTAATGAGAAATAATACCCAGTCAATGAGCTTAGCTAGACAGGCAGTCATGGAGGGGAGGCCTCTGTAGCGTCAGGGCAAACCACTCGAGCGTTACTTTGCATTGGGCCTTTGGATGTGTTGGACGTTTTTAGGATAGCATAGCGTAGTGTTCATTCTGATTGTCTAATTTATTTGTGATTATTTAATTTGATTCAATTCATAGTAAAACATTTTGTATTTTAGGTTATTTCTTGTCTCTTATTAAAAAACTAAATCCTCTTTTGGTTCATAAAAGTATATATAAGCACTTGATGAAGCGAAGCGTAGGACGCCCTCTAGCTAGGTGGAGCGACGATAACATCGCATTACAGCTTGTTTGATTTCAAAATCATGAGAACTAAGAACCAAACCAACAACACCTCACGTTTCCTACATTTTTGGCAAGATTCATTAACTTCATTAAGTGGAAGTTCTTTGTAAATCTGTATGCCCTGGCAGATTGTCAAGAATTTTCAGGTCAAACGCCCGTATACACGAGCAATTGTGAACAGAGTAGGTTCATAATTAGTAGTACGTTCCTCTAGACAAAAGCCAATTTCTGTTAGCTTTAAAGCCAACGCAACGTCAAAATATTTGGGAATTAACGGTTTCGCCGATTTCGTCAAAATTTAAATGGGACCACCTGGGTACCCTTTGAAACAAAAAAATAATTTTCCAAATCGGTTCAGGCATATTCGAGTAATCGGTGAACATACATTAAAAAAAAGGTTCCGACGAATTGAGAACCTCCTCCTTTTTTGTTTTTATTTTTTTAAAGCTTACTAGCAATCTGGGTTGCACATTACTAGTATTCTTGTTAACCCCTCCAACTAAGCTAAATATGCTTGTGTCTGAAGTGGGTTCACGTCAATAGTGCAATGGGTGGGGAACTGGGGATCGAACTCACCTCTCGATCGCCAGTCCGACACCTTATCCTTTGGGCTATTGCCGCTTTTGTGAAGTCGGTTAATGACTTTGTTGCGAAAAAAGAAACAACTTCGAGAAAAAGGCAAATAGAAGTATACTGGTGAGCTGAGCAGCATATAATAAAACAACACGTTGAGTCTTGTGATATTTCTAAGTTCTTGAATCGACTTCTTGCATGTTTTCATAATCCATCCTTTTTTTTATATTGGAATGTAATCGTTTTATTTTTCGAGTGTGGGTGGAACGTTTTCAAAGTTGAAAAAAAGATTGAAGGATACAAAAATCATTTTTGAAGGGGATGGTATTTTGGGTCTAGAAAAGATAGACACGAGAAATGGAGTAAAAGATTAGAAAAATGATTGAATAAGGAGAAAATTAAGTAATTTACAAAGAGAACAAGTAAAAGGAAAACGAGAAGCCGGCATTTCGGCAGATTGATAAATCTACACAAAATACGGAGGTTCGGGGACTCTGCACCAAGTCCCGAAAAATACAATCCTCCAACAAGCTTGCAACAGCTATTACTATAGGAATTACACGAAGACGCCAGCAAAAACGCATCTATGGGTTTCACGATGAATGCAAATGACGGTATTTAACATAATACATAAATGCTAGGCCGATACGTTTGTATTGCGAGCGAGCTGGCCTTTCACTCGCTATATAGAGGATAAAATAATAAGGAATAATATATTATGTTTCTTTGAAGTGTCTCACACTTTATATTTTTGTAAATTGTTAAACACAATCCAAAATTTCATCGTACCGACGGGTTCGCACTGCGGGTTCGAGTCCCGTCGGTACGATGAAATTTTGGATTGTGTTTAACAATTTACAAAAAAAGGAATAATATGACAGAAGATTAGTTATGAACATTGAGTGTAGTGATTGATAAAAAGTTTAGTATTCTGTGTAATCAATATATGTATAACCCGTTTTTCATATTTTATTGTTTAGACTTCCCCAAATCATGTAGCGTACGGTAGGTCTCCTCCAGGCGCTCCGTTACGTTAGTCTTCACTACGTCAATCCCACAAAGTCTAAAGACAAAAGTCTTCAAATTTAAGGGCCCAGTGGAGTAGTGGGAGAATGGTCGGCTTTGAGGCCAAAGGTACCGAGTTCAATCCCCACCGTGGAACAATGGATTTTTCCATCAAACATTTATTTGAGCTAAAATATTATTACTATTGAAAAAATAGGATACAGACATATATGACAAATATGACGCCGCGACTATGACCGTCCAAGTACAAAATCAGCGGACTGAACATATCCACTTATATCAAGGAGTGAGACAAGGGGACGTTATTTCCCCCAAATTGTTCACAAACGCTCTAGAGGATATATTCACAACGCTGAACTGGATAGGAAGGGGCATAAATATAAACGGCAATTACCTCTCACACTTGAGATTTGCGGATGACATCGTCATCATGGCTGAAACCGTGCAGGACCTGCAATACATGCTGACCACCCTCGCTGATTTTTCTGCACGCATCGGTCTCCGGATGAACTTGGATAAGACCAAGATCATGTTCAACCAACATGTTATTCCGTAACCGATTACCTTAAACGGAGTTCCTCTCGAAGTTGTCGACGAATATGTTTACCTCGGGCAAATCTTGCAATTGGGCAGAAACAACTTCGAGAAGGAAGCTCGCAGAAGGATACAGTTTGGATGGGCAGCATTCGGAAAACTTCGTCGAGTCTTTACATTGCCCATACCACAAAGCCTGAAGACGAAAGTCTTTAACGAGTGCGTCCTACCTGTTATTACTTACGGAGCCACTGACAGTGCGACTAGTTCACCAATTCAAAGTCGCTCAGCGAGCTATGGAGAGGGTTATGCTCGGAATTTATCTGAAGGATCGAATTCGAATCGAAGTCATCCGTCAGAGAACCAAAGTAATCGACATAGCTCAGAGGATTAGCAAGCTAAAATGGCAGTGGGCTGGTCACATCTGTCGTAGAACCGATAACCGTTGGGGTAGACGAGTTCTAGAGTGGAGACCACGACTCGGCAAGCGTAGTGTAGGACGCCCTCCAACTAGATGGAGCGATGATATACGCAAGCTGGCTGGCAGCGGTTGGAAACGAATAGCTGAAGATCGAGCTCAGTGGTGTGCCATGGGAGAGGCCTATGTCCAGCAGTGGACGGAAATTGGCTGATAATCATGATCATCACTTACCAGGTGACATAGTGGTCAAACGCTAGTATATATATTAAAAAAAATGTTTGTTACCTCAGAACTCTGTCATTAATTGGTTATTTGGGAAATTTCGTTTTTTGTTTTTTCTTCAGTTATGCAGATTGTAATATCGAACTAATTATGACCTAATCTGTATTCATACTAAACAGTAGAATGTCTTCTTAATGATAAATCAGTCATGTCACCTCCTTCAAGCCTTTTATTTCTTCTTTTTCTTTTTTTCTTTTAAAATAATGTTTACTAGTAATGTGGGTTGCACATTACGTTATTTTTGAATATTTTGGCATAACATCTCGCGCAAGCGCCCTGCGCTCCGTCTTACGAATTTTCGTTCAGCAGGACACGTGACCTGACGCGAGTATACAATTTTTTACCCATCCCAAGAATAGTGCACAACGCCACTAAAGAAGTTATTTACTTTAAAAAAACGCATACCGATAATCAGGGTAATCTTACCTATACCACTGCAACATGGCACCAGTGATCAAACAGCCCCCGGGCATCTGGAAGGACATCCTCCCGAAGACATTCTGCAGCTCTCCGCTGTCCGGGTGGAAGGCTGACTCGTAAAGCTGCTTCGCTCGCACCACCTGCTCCATTTTTGTACCGGTTGGCTCTTTTCCTATCCTAAAAATAATAAAATAATTAAATATTATTAGTTATTAAATGTTTTAAACATCAGCTTTTTAATGTGAACGTACCGGCTTTTGTTCGAATGTATTTACCGGGAAGCGCGGGCAATACCACGTGCCTTGCCGCCATCCTAGCTGCTCCCAGACGATGACCTACGTAATAGGTTGAATCCTGGTCGGAGCATATCCGAAGTAAATACACGCGAACAAAAGCCAGTACTTACGTTCACATTAAAATGAATAATTTTCGCGAAAACTTTCAAACTAAAATCAGCTTTTGTAAAGACTTATGTTGTATGTGTTGGCTCTCTTAGCCTTCACTATAGGTACTATCATGGGGAAAATTCTGAAGAGCTTTTTAATATCATACCTCTGTCCCGTTTTTACTACAGAAACTCTCTACACCGTCAAAAAGCACATCCGAACATTATAGACATGTGGGCTTCACATACTACTTGTTTTTACACGTGTTGTTCTTCCCACATACCTGTAAGATGTGGAATGAGCTCCTATCTGAAACCTTCTCAGAAACAATCTGGTAGCATTAAACGAAGAGTAATGAGAGTGCTCTCTAATAAGGGAAGGCAACACACCGGCAATGCCTCTGGTTTTGCAGATGTCAATAGGCGGCGGTGACCACTTACCATCAGGTGGGCCGCTTGCCTGTTTGCCGCTCCATCTTATATATAAAACGTATTTCTTTCTTTCTTTCTTTCTTTCTTTCTTTCTTTCTTTCTTTCTTTCTTTCTTTCTTTCTTTCTTTCTTTCTTTCTTTCTTTCTTTCTTTCTTTCTTTCTTTCTTTCTTTCTTTCTTTCTTTCTTTCTTCTTCTTTCTTTCTTTACTAGCCCAACTTCGACTGTCCTACCAATTGCTATTATGAAGTTCCAGTCCTTACAACTCGGCTCCACTATCAGATCAGCTTGATAGTAAGTACCATATCACTGAAGATATGCAAGTATAACAAATTTTAGTCCTATTATACTTCAGGAAGTATTCCTAATATAGCTTCCAAGATTTAACTTTATGATTTAATTATGTAATATTTTATCATAGTTAAAGCCTGTATATCATAACAGAGATCATAATAATATACTAGTGAAATAGTCAATCAATTTATTTAGGTGTAGATTGCTTACTGGACTTTACACCATCAACTTCAAATCCTATAATGCAACTATTTATGACCAGATAAAAGTATCAAGGTGATTGTATCAATAAAGTTTTATACAAAAAACAAAGTCAAGTACTTTATGATATTGTCAATACTTGATTATTGAAGGTTTCGTGAGAATCACACATAACATTACTGTTTAAAATCCAGGGTTCAAGGATATATATCAATGGATATATATTAAGATATATAGCCAATATATATACCGATATATATCAAGCTGGGTTCGCCGATATATATCAAATGTTTTTTTTATAATAATTTGCAATACAAAAGTGGTTAAAAAAAAAAATATTACTAGCAGCCCGCCCCGGCTTCGCACGGGTAGAACATATATGCCTACAAAATTTGCATCAGTTTGTTGAATCGAATATAAAATATGAACATATTTAACAACCATCGTCATATTTCATCCAATTTACACAAAACCTTAACGAATTATGCACCTATACCTTCCTCATAAACACTCTGGCTATTGGTGAAAACCGCATGATAATCCGTTCAGTAGCTATTGAGATTATTGCGAACAGACAGACAGACGCAGTGATGGACTTTGTTTTATAATACTTACGTAGTGATATTGGACGGCCCTTTGGCGTAAAGGATAGTTACTCTGATTCTGACCCGACGGTCGTTGGTATACCTACCAATGAAAGTTTTATGTGCATTCATGAATCATGAGTTTTCGTACAGTGGTAGTGGAATCATTAAATCTACCAAAAAGTAGCTTACCACCAAGGAGTACATCTGCCGCCGTAACCTTACGGCGTTCCCCGACGCAAAATGTAGGGGTAATATACGTTTAACGTGTGTATCTGTGTGTCTGTCTGTAGCATCTTAGCACCTAACCGGATGAACCGATTTTGTTTTTATTATTGATAGTTTTTTTTTGTTTGATAGATGTCTTCATCGAGAGTTTTCTTAGCTTTGATTCATGAAAATTAGTTCAATCGTTATAAAATTATGAGCTTTTTTCTAGTTAATTGCGCTATGAAATCAACTTTCATAGGTCTGATCAATTCGAAAATCTTCTTCTTCAACGATATTGTAAGAACATGGAAGCCTCCTGGACTCTACAGAATACTCAAATCCTCACCAACTTACAGCTCAGATTTTAAATGTCGTGTTTAGAGTCATTGGAAAAAGCTATTATACATAGATCAGTCGGGGTGGTTTAAAATATTATATTATATTATTATATATATAGATGAATATTATTTAATACAATAGATCATATTATTATACTATATTGACTTCAAATTGATTGTGATCGGTGGGGATCTACATCATAGCTAAGCTGATAATAATATTTTCGTAGTAACTATGACCTAATCTGTGGTTTCACTGCAAATATTTTATTAATTTTGCGATGCGTGTTTGTGAAATTCGTGATATCTTCTAGAGTTTTCATTTGAATTATATACTGTAAAGGACAATTTTAATCTATAATATGTGGCCAAGCTAATTAACGTAATTATTTGGATAAGGATTAATACTATATACTTGAAAATAGCCTTGGAAGTTATGTAATATTTTTTAACAAAAATGTTAAGATTAAAATGGTTACTGTGAGTCAACCTTAAGAGATAGACATATGCTGTCGCGGACTTTTTTGTAGGTCTTATTAAGTTGTACAACTCTTGCATAGAAAATATTCTTCTATCTATTTTCAATTAAGCAGCGTTCGTAAGAAACGTGTTTTTGTTAGGATAATATATAGCCTATTTTCATTCCGGAAGTCCATTCTATGTATTAGTGAAAGAATTTTTTAAATCGGTTCAGTAGTTTTTTAGCTTACTCATTACAAACATACAAAAATACAAAAATACAAATGTTCTCTCTTTATAATATTATTATAGATTAAGTCATTTTTAGCGTTTGTCACTGTATTTACTATTTCTACTTCCTATTTTATGTTTTTTGGTTGATTTTGCCTTATCTATAAGAATGTATTTTTTGGTTTAATATGTCTGATTTTAAGTAACTAAATAAATAAAACATTAAAATCATTGTAGTTTTTTTTGATAATTTTAGTATGTAACACATGAAAATACTATTTATAAATAATACAATAAAATAATAATATGGCTTTCATACAAAATTGTTTGATATATATCAACACCAATCAACACCAATATTATAAATGCGAAAGTCAGTTTGTTTATTTGTTTGTTTGTTTGTTTGGGACTTCTTCACGGTCAAACGGCTTGATGGATTTGGCTGAAATTTTGTACAAAGATAGTACATAGGGCAGAATAGGATATAGGATACTTTTTTTTTGGCTATCGAGTCAGGGGGTCCAGATATTTTTAATTGAATTTTGTAAATATGAGACTTCTTCTCGAATAAATGGCTTGACCGATTTGCCTGAAATTTTGTATGAATACATGTCATAGGGTAGAATAGGATATAAAATACTTTTTTTTTGGCTGTCGAGTCAGGGGGTCCAAATATTTTTAATTGAATTTTGTAAATATAAGACTTCTTCTCAAATAAACGGCTTAACCTATTTGCCTGAAATTTTGTATGAATACATGTCTTAGAGCAGAATAGGATATAAAATACTTTTTTTTTGGCTGTCGAGTCAGGGGGTCCAAATATTTTTAATTGAATTTTGTAAATATAAGACTTCTTCTCAAATAAACGGCTTAACCGATTTGCCTGAAATTTTGTATGAATACATGTCTTAGAGCAGAATAGGATTTGAGAAACTTTTTTTCTGGCTGTCGAGTCAGGGGGTCCAGATATTTTAAATTGAATTTTGTAAATATAAAACCTCTTCTCGAATAAACGGCTTGACCGATTTGCCTGCAATGTGGTACATAGTCAGCTCATAGGGAAGAATAGGATATAGGATACTTTTTTTTTAGCTATCGAGTCAGGGGGTCCAGATATTTTTAATTGAATTTTGTAAATATGAGACTTCTTCTCGAATAATGGCTTGACCGATTTGCCTGAAATTTTGTATGAATACATGTCATAGGGCAGAATAGGATATAGGATACTTTTTTTTTGGCTGTCGAGTCAGGGGGTCCGGATATTTTAAATTGAATTTTGTAAATATAAGACCTCTTATCGAATAAACGGCTTGACCGATTTGCCTGCAATGTTGTATACAGACAGTTCATAGGGTAGATAGGATATAGGATCTTTTTTTTTTGGCTGTCGAGTCAGGGGGTCCAAATATTTTTAATTGAATTTTGTAAATATAAAACTTCTTCTAAAATAAACGGCTTAACCGATTTGCCTGAAATTTAGTATGAATGCATGTCTTAGAGCAGAATAGGATTAAGGATACTTTTTTTCCGGCTGTCGAGTCTAGGTGCCCAGTTTTGCAAATGTGTGGCCTACTCTCGGTCAAACGGGTTAACCTTTTTAGCTGAAATTTTGTACAAAGACAGTCAATAAGACATGGAAGGACAACGAATACTTTTTTTTGGTTGGCGATTTCGGGTGTCTAGATTTTTATTATGGAATTTTGTGAATGTGTGGCCTCTTTTCGGCCAGACGGCTTGACCGATTCAGATGAAATTTTGTACAAAGAATAATAGTATAGTATATAATAGGGCATAAAAGGGCAAGGAATACTTTTTTCGGCAATTAAGTGTGGGTGCCTTTATTTTTTGTTAACTTTACACAGAGTTTGCATAATCATAAAAGTTTGACCTAAGGTCCATCTATAATGACTAAACTTAAGATGTGTCCTAATAAGGCCATAAAACTGTTAGGGTCATTATAAGCCATCAAAATTTACGCGATAGCTTTGCTTGCCCAACGTGTTTTATCTGCTTTGTGGGAAGTATTTCAGAAACATTCGTGTTAACAGCCACATTTAACCTTAGGGTCATAGGTGTTGACTTAGTAGGTCATCAAAACTAAAACTGTCATAAAAAGCCGTAAAAATTTTTCGCGCATTGATAGCGCTCGCTGCGCAAACATTTGTTTTGTCTACTTTGTAGGTAATATTTCAGCATTTTTTGTATTTTAATAGCCACATGCATCAAAACGAGTCATAGATTAAAACAGTACAGCCTTCAATAACGACAAAGATTATTAACCATAATAATCATAATGATTATTAACTTTAAAATAAGTATCAAGTTTAACCTTAGGGTCATCGATGTTGACTTAGTAGGTCATAACAACTTTCTGGGTCATAAAAAGTTATAAAAATTTTTCGCGCTCGCGCTAGCACTTCTTTTATTAACTTTGTAGGTAATATTTCAACATTTTTTGTAATTTTTAATAACCAACCACATGCATCAAAACTAGTTTATAAATTGAAACAGTACAACCTTCAATAATCATAATGATTAATAACATTAAAATAATTGCATATCAAGTTTAACCTTTGTGTCATCAGTGTTGACTTATTACGTCATAAAAACTGTCTGGGTCATAAAAAGTCGTAAAAAATTTTCGCGCTCGCTTCGCTCGCGCAATAATAGCGCCCGCTGTGCTCGCACAAGATTTGTTATATCTACTTTGTTGAAAACAATTCAGCATTTTTTGTATTTTAATAGCCACATGCATCAAAACGAGTCATAGATTGAAACAGTACAACCTTCTATAATGATAAAAATTATTAACCTTAAGATAAGTGGATATCAAGTTTAACCTTAGGGTTATCGGTGTTGACTTAGTAGGTCATAAAAGCTGTCAGGGTCATAAAAGGTCGTAAAAAAATTTTCGCGCTCGCTTCGCTCGCGCAAGCATTTGTTTTGTCTTCTTTGTTGGTAATATTTCAGTAACTTTAATATATTAATAACCACATGCATCAAAACGAGTCATACATTAAAACAGTACAACCTTCAATAATCATTATTGTTGATAACCTTATAATAAATGGATATGAAGTTTAACCTTTGTGTTATCGGTGTTGACATAGAAGGTCATTAAAACTGTCAGGGTCAAAAAAAGTAGTAAAAATATTTCGCGCTCGCTCCGCTTGCGCAAGCATTTGTTATATCTACTTTGTAGAAAACATTTCAGCAACTTTTGTATTTTAATAGCCACATGCATCAAAACGAGTCATAGATTAAAACAGTACAGCCTTCAATAACGATAGAGATTATTAACCTTAAAATAAGTGGATATCAAGTTTAACCTAAGGGTTATCGGTAATGACTTAGTAGGTCATAAAAGCTGTCAGGGTCATAAAAGGTCGTCTACAGTTTTCGCGCTCGCTTCGCTTGCGCAGGCATAATCATATTAAAATAAGTATCAAGTTTAACCTTAGGGTCATCGATGTTGACTAAGTAGGTCATAACAAATGTCTGGGTCATGAAAAGTTATAAAAAAATTTCGCGCTCGCGCTAGCACTTCTTTTATTAACTTTGTAGGTAATATTTCAACATTTTTTGTATTTTATAATAATAATAGCCAGCCACATGCATCAAAACGAGTTTATAAATTGAAACAGTGCAGCCTTCAATAATCATAATGATTATTAACATAAAAATAAGTGGATATCAAGTTTTACCTTTGTGTCATCAGTGTTGACTTATTACGTCATAAAAACTGTCAGGGTCATAAAAAGTCGTTAACATTTTTCGCGCTCGCTGCGCTCGCGCTGTGTTAGCGCCCGCTATGCTCGCGCAAGCATTTGTTATATCTTCTTCGTAGAAAACATTTCAGCAACTTTGTATTTTAATAGCCACATGCATCAAAACGAGTCATAGATTAAAACAGTACAACCTTCAATAATGATAAAGATTATTAACCTTAAAATAAGTGGATATCAAGTTTAACCTTAGGGTTATCGGTGTTGACTTAATAGGTCATAAAAGCTGTGTTGTTGGTAATATTTCAGTAAATTTTGTATATTTATAACCACATGCATCAAAACGAGTAATAAATTAAAACCTTCGAGCATTTACCAATGGAGATGTTAACGTTGTAATCCGCAAACATTTTTATCTGCCGATACTTACGGGGGACGAGGTAAACACGCATTGCACACACACAAATCACACTAACTTGAAACACGCACACAGTATTAAAAATACAGCGTAGTTACGCACGCTCATATGGCCAAAAATGGCTGTATGGCCAGCAAAGGGGAACGCCTTGCGTTAACTTCTCAATTGGTAAATGCTCGAAGATTAATACAGTACAACCTTCAATAATCATAATAATTATTTATCTTAAAATTAGTGGATATCAAGTTTAACCTTTGTGGTATCGGTGTTAGGAGGTCATAAAAACTGTCAGAGTCATAAAAAGTCGTAAACATTTTTCACCATCGCTTCGCTCGCGCATTGATAGCGCTAGCTACGCTCTCGCAAGCATTTGTTTTATCTTCTTTGTAGGTAATATTTTATCATTTTATGTATTTAAATAGCCACATGCATCAAAACGAGTTTATAATTTTAAACAGTTCAACCTTCAATAATCATAATCATTATTTACCTTAAAATAAGTGGATATCAAGTTAAACCCTAGGGTTATCGGTGTTGACATAGTAGGTCATAAAAACTGTCAGGGTCATAAAAGATCATAAAAAAATTTGCGCTCGCTTCGCTTGCGCAGTAATAACGCTATATAGCATATAATAGCGTGTTTTAACAGCCTCATACATTAGACTGACTCAAATACTTAAACAGCAAAACTTGATTAAATGATTAATGACTTTAACAATAGACGATATCGAGTTCGATCTAAGAGTCATCTACAGTGACTTGATTGTTAGGTTATAAAACTGTCAGGGTCATAAAAAGTCATAAAAAATGTTTGCTCGCGCAGCTATTTACCATAATTTCTTTGTAAGAAATGTATCAGGAACTTTTGTGTTGAGTCAAACAATTAAACAGCACAACTTCGTATACCTAACTAAAATGATTAATGACTTTAACAATAAAGGATATTAAGTTCGACTTTGGGGTCATCTATGGTGACTTGGGCTAAGAGATTATTGATCTAGACCTCAAAGGTCATAAAGACACAATAACGCGGGCGAAGCCGCGGGTAACAGCTAGTCCGATATATATCACAAATATCCCATATTTTGATATTTATAATAAATATCGGATATTTTCGAACCCTGTTAAAATCCTTGTACACCCACGGGTTTTATCATCGGAATTGCCCCGAACAGTTTTGGACATATTTGATGTCCTTCTTCTGGGAGCCACTTCTACCACGAGCATCAGCACGTAACTAAGCTTGTTGTCCGAGGAGCTTGCGGTAGACGTGGTGGACGGATGATATCATTGGAATATTTTACCAGTACAGATCGGTACCTATCCATACCAGTTTGTCTGCACTGGGAACCTGGAGGCCTACTACGAAGTGGTAATCCGAAATATCAGCTAAAATTATCAGGTGTTTCCTACTACGAATCACACTCAGTTCTGTTGGTCGGTTTGGCTTATTGGCAGTCTCACGAAAATTCATTTAACATTTGTTGTATCATAAACCCTACTAAACGAAAAATGCCCAACCGATAACTTAACAAGAGTTTTATCATCATTTCAAGAGTTTTATCATCTTTTTTCGTAGTAGGTCATCGGCAAATTCGTTCATGTTTCGGTCGGGCCCGAACGTCTGCCTCCTGCCTCTTTATGTCCTCACCCTAAGTCTAACAGTTAGAACTATTACTAAGACTAAATTAGACTTATTGTCTGCAGTGTCACTTATTGTAGGGTAAGAAAGTAGTCAAGTGCGTGTCTGTCTGAAAAAAAAATAAAAGGAAAATACATACTTGTACTTGAGATACAAGTCCTTTGCTTCATACAACTCTTTCTCAGGAACGAGAGACAGAAGAGGATTGGAAATAAAAGCAAAATGCCGGAATCTGCCTGAGAAAGTACTCTGGTCCCACAGTGGCTGGGTTATGTCTATCCTCTTTGCTGCCATTTTCTGTAACAAAAGGTCACATTTATATACATACATAAAGTTCACTACCACAAGATATTTAGTATTTAAGATGTGTTTAGTCTAATAAATGGTGTTAAAAATGTAGTCTGAAGTACTTGTACAGATCGCGCGGCGAGAGTTTGGCTTTGACCTTCGATTACTGCGCATGGGTACTGTCAGAGCGCCAATCAGAGCACCGCGTGCGCCTACACACCCGCCCCGCATCCCGCTAATTGCCCGTTGATACCCAATTTCTGATTTCTGCGCAATAACGGTCAAAGCCAAACTCTCGCCGCGCGATCTGTACTATTCATTATCCTGTGTCTGAAGGTAATCATGAAATAGCTGACTAACAATAATAGAGTCCCTCTGGACGGCTAAATTTAAGATTGTACATAATAATGAACAACTTATAGTAAGTATTAATAATAAAACAAAACATTGATAAACTTCATTACGTTACATACATTTGTATATGAAAATTATTCATAATTATTATATTAGAAATCTTGTGAAATATTCTACATCTTGCACATTAGCTTTCTACACTATTTTATTTACACACTCACTGAATTACTAACCAGTCGCTTTGTCCGTTTTAGATAAAGCTGTGCTAACAAACACAGTTTTATGGCCGATCTAAGACTTAAAGTATGTCGCCGACTAGTCCAACACGGCTCCCACCCAGCAAAATAATGTTTGTTAAAATGTGAGCCTTAGGACTTCCTCTGTAGAGACTTTACATTGATAACACAAATTAGCCGACAGCTCGCTGTAGCCGGGCTTACCGCCATCGTACTACTCGACTCGCTTATTGCATGCACAGACTGTTTCGTTTGAAGCATGTTATGTTGCTAGCTAATAGACTGACAGCTGTAAGCGCGTGGATAGCTGGTGGCCTGCTAACTGTCCGTGTGGACATCAAGTAGTCACCTCCATTTGAGGCAGTGTTGCGCGGGAGCGGTGTTAGAGCTGGGGCGTAAAAGTGGACTACAACCTTAATAATAAGCCATTTATTCCAAACTTTGGGTTTACACGTTTTTGTAATGTTATAATATAATTAAAGTATTAAAGGATGTCCCGCAGTTCGGTGTGCCTCTTGGCATAGGCCTCCTCTAACCCCTTCCACTGGGTTCTGTCTTGTGCTACCCTTCTCCAGTGCTGTCCAGCTGTAAGTTTTAGGTCATCCTCCCATCTTGTTTGTTGACGCCCTCTATTGCGTTTGCCATCTCTGGGGTACCAATCAGTGACCCGTTTGCACCATTTGTCTTGAGGATCTCGGATCATGTGGCCTGTCCATCTCCACTTCTGTTTGTCAATTTGGGTAATTATATCGACTACTTTAGTTTTTTCCCTTATAATGCTACTTCTTACTTTGTCTATTTTCTTTATTCCTGTAAGGCTTCTCTCCATAGCTCTCTGACAGCGTTTCAGCTTTTCTCTATGATGTCTGGTGAGTGACCAAGTTTCACAACCATAGGTAATGACTGGGAGAATACATGTGTCAAAGACTCTCTTTTTAATTTGCATGCTTAACTCGTTTGATTTCATTACTTCTTTCAGGGACCAGTATCTCTTCCATTTGCAGTTCTCCTGTCAATTTCTTTGGAGGTTTGGTCTTTGTGAGAGATTATCTGCCCTAGATAGATGTATTCTGTCACATATTCGAGCGTCTGGTTGTCAATATCTATGATTACTGGTTCAGAGTTTGTAAGTAATTTAGTTTTGTCTTTGTTCATGAAGAGGCCTACTTTTATGCTTTCTTCCATCAGTGATTTTATCATTGTCTTTAAGTTTGCCGGGTTTTCTTCGAACAGGACTATATCATCCGCAAATCTTAGGTGGTTCAGTTTTACACCTTGCACATTTAGGCCGAAGTTGTCCCATTCTAGTTTGCGGAAGATGCCCTCCAGGGCGGCTGAAAACAATTTCAGTGATAGAGGATCCCTTGTCTCACTCCTTTCTCTATCTTGAACTTGTTTCCTAGGGTTTCTAGTTGGACCCTTGCTTCGCTGTTCGAGTAGATGTTCTTGATAATGTTGGTATAGTTTGAGGGTACTCCTTTCTGGCTGTTCTAGACTCTCCCATATGGCCTTGTGGCTTATGCTGTCGAAGGCTTTCGAGTAATCGATAAATGCCATGTAGAAGTTCTTGTTATACTCATTATATTTTTCCATGATTTGTTTCACCGTATGTATGTGGTCCAGGGTAGAGTATTTTTGTCTAAAGCCAGCTTGCTCTTTTGGTTGGTTTTCATCTAGTTTTTTGCTTATTCTTCCCAGGATAACTTTGGAGAATACCTTGTATATATTAGACATTAGGCTAATGGGTCTATAGTTTCCTATGTCTTCCTTCTGACTTTTCTTGAATATAAGGATAATATGTGATGTTTTCCACTGTGTAGGGATTACACCGGTCACAAGTATTTCGTTGAATATTGGGGTAAGTATGGGTAGTAGGTCTTCAAGAGTGCCTTTAAGAAGTTTGTTCGTTACTTTATCAGGGCCTGGGGCCTTTTCCATCTTCTGACTATATATGGCTTTTTCTATTTCAATAGGAAGTATTTCTGGTTCAAGTTCTTGCTGGCTTTCTTTTATGTCGCTCTGTTCCTGTTTGTGCTTGATGTCTGGGTCTGAGTAGAGGTTCTGGTAAAATTTGGTAGCTATTTCTTTTATGACTTTCCTGTTTGAGGATGTTTTTTCCTTTTTGTTAAGCTTTGGTATCCATTCTTTTCCTGTTTCTCGTAGTTCTTTAAGTGCGTTTTTCACGCCACCTGTTGCCTTTATATGCTTTTCTAATGTCTGTAGTCTCTTGGTTTTCCTGTCTTTTCTAATGTTCTCCCTGATTTCCTTACTTAATTCCGCAATGATTTTGGAGTTATCCTTTTTTGGGTGCTTTGAAAGCAAGTTTTTCCTATTTTCTATGAGTTGGAGTGTTGTGTCCCTTAGACTGTATTAATTCACTTTATTGTTCTCGCCTTTGGATTGAGTTAATAGTTTTTCAAGTTTTTCATATTTCATAAGGGCATCAGAGTTATTACTACAACCTTAAGTATTTTTATAAAATCATTTATCAGAAAAGCCAAAAATTGAGTTCAGAGGTATATCTTAAGAGAGACTTATGTCCTGGCTGATTATGATGATAAAGTCATTGCTGCACGAGGAATATACAAGTTTAAAAACATAGGTATTCACTTATATTACAGATTCATATTCATTTATAAAATTCAATACAATATTGCAGTCTATTTTTGCCATAAAAACAATTTTGTTATTGGAAATATAGGCATTTTCATAAATAGGTATCTTACCAGTTCAATAACAGCACAAAGCACTAGACTTTAAGTAAATTATCTAAGGCACTAGAATAACAGCGAGATACGAGGATATTATTATTTTAGTTAATACCTACTTAGTGCTTAAAATAGCGTTATTTCAATATAGTTTAGTTCAAAAGAAACTCAATGAGGTCCTCATCATAGAACAGGAAGCAAACAACAAAAACAACTAATTACCATTTGTAGACCTTGTAATTGAGAATAATATTCGCACAGCGTTTACAAAGAAGTAATGAATAGTTATGTAAGTGGTTAAATACAAATGGTACGTATTCATTGTAGGTCGTTTTGATTTCGTTTATGTGTCAATACCTAAAAATATGTTCATTTTCTGTATAGTTTACTCACAGCGATTTTTTAAAACTTTTTTATGTTTTATTTTCAGCAGGCGAAGAGCGACGCAATCGCGGAGTTCGCGAAAGCGAAGGAATGAATTGAATTAATTAAAACGAAAAATTTGTTGAAGGTTCAGAAGGTTGAAGATACAAATGCACAACATGATCTTGATGTGAGGCCTGACAGTGACGTGATACTGACAGTCTGACACTGACACAGATATGACAGTGTCATACACATGACAGTTGACACAGATACGTAAATTCATCAAAATCTGTGATTAAAATGCGTAGATAGGAGTTTACTGAAGATATGATGCTAAAATTATTAAATAATTACATGAGCGTTAAGCATCGAGATACCACACGCGACCATGATTCAAGACATGTTTCGCAACATCGGTTCCCTTCCCAGCGATTACCGGGAAGGTGTCCGCGTTGCGACATCGTCCGAACACCGGTGGGAACGAGGGACTTGAGAGACACTTTCTGTTCACACTTCGAGCGATCGTGACCTACTTAAGTTTAATTTTTTTTTTTTTAATTCGGTTTTTTTTGCGCCTTCGCGGTCCGGTCTACTTAATTAGAGTAAGACGGCGCGATGACAAATTATTAATGTTTGAGCAGGACGAGACGTAAGTTTTTGTCTTCACTTGCGTATGGCGGCAATAAAAAGGCCATAATACTATGGCCTATTTATTGCTTGGCCCTGTTGAAATTTGATTGACACGATAGCATGGCAGATCGAAGCAGACGTTTCCCGTGTCAAAAAAATTTTAGTGCAAAACAACTACATTTTCAATAAGGATTAGAGATAGTTCGATCTGTAAATGCGGTCTAGACGAAGGAAACGTGAACCACTTGTTTTTCAGTTGTCCTAATATGCGCTTCTCTCTTTATGACTTTCTTCCTCCTCAAATCTCTCGTCCAGTCTCTTTTAAACATCTTCTTTCTCTCATTTTCACCCGCTTTACTGGTTCTCTATGTAAACATATTGAAATTTATAAAAATAAGTAATAAATATTAAATATATACATACTCATTTCCATGTTTTATTATAATTTTCTTGTAAATATGCAAAACGAGATCATATTCGTCTTTTTTTTTCAGTTTTCATCCATGTAACTAGATTTGTAAAGTTGATTCCGCAGAAAGTAAGTTCAAATTTTTATTTGTTATCTGTGTTTATCTATACTAATATTATAAAGAGAGAACATTTGTATTTTTGTATTTTTGTATGTTTGTAATGATTTGGCTCAAAAACTACTTAACCGATTTAAAAAATTATTTCACTAATATATAGAATGGACTTTCGGAATGAAAATAGGCTTTATTATCCCGTTTAAATCAAAGGTACATTCGTGGAGACCTAATTTGCAACCTAAGTCGACTAAAAAACGGTCGAAAAACACGTTTTTTACGAACGCTGCTCAATTGAAAATAGATGGAAGAATATTTTCTATAGACGAGTTGTACAACTTAATAAGACCTACAAAAAAGTCCGCGACAGCATATGTCTATCTCTTAAAGTTGACTTACAATAACCATTTTAATCTTTAATTTTTTTGTTAAAAAATATTACATAACTTCCAAGGCTATTTTCAAGTATATAGTATTAATCCTTATCCAAATAATTACGTTAATTAGCTTGGCCACATATTATAGATTAAAATTGTCCTTTATAGTATATAATTCAAATGAAAACTCTAGAAGATATCACGGATTTTAGATACACGCATCGCAAAATTAGTAAAATATCTGCAGTGAAACCACAGATTAGGTCATAGTGACTGCGAAAATATTATTATAAGCTTAGCGATGCTGTAGATCCCCACCGATTACAATCAATTTGAAGTGAATAAAGTATAATAATATATTTTTACTGTATAAAATTATATTGTATAATATAGTTATGATCTATATATAAACCACCCCGACTGAACTATGTATAATCTTTTCAATAATTTTTTTCCCTTAGAAAATCTGAGCTGTAAGTTGGTGTGGATTTGAGTATTCTGTAGAGTACAGGAGATGTCCCAGCATCAGGTCAATGCTTCCATGTTCTTACAATTTCGTTGAAGAAGAGATTTTCGAATTGATCAGAACTATGAAAGTTCATTTCATAGCGCAATTAACTAGAAAAAAGCTCCTAGTTTTTTAACGATGGAACGAATTTTCATGAATCAAAGCTAAGAACACTCTCGATGAAGAAAACTATCAAACAAAAAAATATATCAAAATCGGTTCTTCCGGTTGGGTGCTAAGATGCTACAGACAGACACAGATACACACGTTAAACGTATAATACCCCTTCTTTGATCCCATGATTTGATTGATTTTGATTCAATGATCCCACTACCTCTGTACGAAAACCCATGATTCATGAATGCACATAAAACTTTCATTGGTAGGTATATAGCTAGGATTATAACCAACGACCGTCGGGTCAGAATCAGGGTAACTATCCTTTACGCCAAAGGGCCGTCCAATATCACTACGTAAGTATTATAAAACAAAGTCCATCACTGCGTCTGTCTGTCTGTTCGCAATAATCTCAACAGCTACTGAACGGATTATCATGCAGTTTTCACCAATAGCCAGTGTGTTTATGAGGAAGGTTTAGGTGCATAATTCCTTAAGGTTTTGTGTAAATTGGTTGAAATATGACGATGATTGTTAAATATGTTAATATTTTATATTCGATGCAAAAAACTGATGCAAATTTTGTAGGTGTGGCGACCTCGCCTTATTTTATGATGTTCGAACTCTTTGTTGACAGCTTAATTTTCTCATCCGATATATTTGAATGTTTTCATATGTCGATGGTAGAATTGGTTGCCAGGGTTTCGACATGCTATTTTTGACAAGTTAATATATTTTCACTGATAATGTTTGGTTATTAAAGAAAACCAATATTCTTTTCAATTAAAGGATTAAAATCACATGAGACCGTTTTGTAAAGTAAACCGTCCATGTGAGGATTAATGTTAAACCATTAATAAATTATTAAAACATACAAGACGAATTAAATTATATGAAAAGAATCTGTCACATACAAAATGAGCACTTGACGGTCGCGTCGGAATAATATCTTCCTGGGACCGTAGATATAAAAGCTAAGTACCTATACCTTCCTTATTAATCTAGAAGAGGACCACGCTCTGTTCTTCCCCGGCTCTTACGCCTCAGTCGTAAAACGCCGGAACTGCAAGTGCCATCCCATTCCTGTCTCAGTATTTAAGTAACAGTAGATAGGGTTGGCACACATAAAAGTAATTGGGATTTCCCGGGAGTTTTCCCGGAGGTCCCAAATAGGCATATATGTTCTACCCGTGCGAAGCTGGGGCGGGCTAGTAATGTATAAAAAGCGTCCTAAGGTCTTTCCAAGTTTCCACTCGACTAAACTTGACATTGGCGAAATTGTGGTGGCATTACCCCAAAAGCCAAAAACAAAGAAATTAATAATAACTACATTTTCCCAAATACAAAGAAAATAATAAGAAATAACTACATTTTCGGACTATTTGTGTTCTAGAACTGTAGCAGTGATTATTTATAATACTAAAAGTATATGCAGTTATGGTGAATTGCAGTATAATTGGCTGTAAAAGCCGTACTGAGCGAAATGAGCCCAACACATCCTTTCATCGGTAAGCTGCATTTTTGACTAGACACAATGAGTAAATCATAAGATTATTACACTTATATGTATTTTCAATCAACAAAATGCAGATTTTTATTACATTTGTAGTTTTAAATATGATAAAATCCAAACCAAGTAAGTGGTGCTAACCTACCAAATTGCGAGACACATTCATCAGATGGTTAAGTATCTATCCTTCGTGACATTTCTAAATGGTTGGATTATAAACTGTGAGGGATACCAGCTCCTGACTTATTAGTTACCACATAAGTTACCTAATTTAAAAAATATAAATACGATATACAATACAATACAATTAATATATTTTAATATACAATACAATTCTCGTGTTTAATGTTTTCAACCTAATTCCAAAAAGGAGGAGGTTCTCAATTGAGGAAAACGAATTCGTCTGTATTTTTTTTTGTGTGACGCGATTTTTCCGTCAATTGTGAACCGATTCGAATGATTATTTTTTTAATCGGTTGGGTACATTTTTGAGGAAGTCTCATTATAATGTCAATGAGATCTGATTTGTATCTTCAGAGATATGATGATAACGATAAGTCGATTGTTTTAGTTTTTAAACAAGGTATCTTAATTATTAAAGTGAAACTTATTTTTCACGTCATGGTTTCATAAAACCACACAACCATTTTTATTTTTGTATTTAAGCTACCGATAGATAATGAATATTAACTGTAATGTATGATGACTAGCATGGAATTTAAAGTCGGTTTTTATTATTTTGTTTGCAATTAACTTGCAATTCAAGTCTTTTTACCCATATATCACCATCATTTTTCACATATAAGGTACTTAGACTCGTGATAAAGAGCTTGTCTGCCACGCACTTTGTCACGGTAATATAATGAACTTTGTCACGATCAGTTGAAGAAAATTAAATTGATTATAAAATAATGTATAGAGGGTAGTCGTGTCTTCGTACAAGTGCGCATCTCGCTCCCGAAGTTAATTAAAAAGTCAGTGGTTAAAGTGCAAAGGTTCCAACTATTTTAACACAGTAACAATAACGAAACATAAGCAAGGTACGCCAATAATAATCTTATCGAAATACGTTTGATTTAAATAATAATTGTAACTCGGATATACTACAACAACTTCGAACAGTCAACCGACTCATCGACTGCGACATCCATCCCGCTCTAACGCGCGCTCTTAGCCTAACCCGTTTCGCTTGCGCAAGAGTATTATACCACCTACCGCTCATTAATATTGAAAACTACCTACCGGAATTTATTTACAAAAAATATAAACAAGAAATTAAGAATGGAGTCGTCTTGTGCTGCTTGTAATGAAGCATTTACCTCAACAAGAATTTTGTATTGCGCCTGGTGCAATTGCGCTTATCACCCGGCATGCGTCAATATAGGAGTGTCTGACTTATCTAAAATACCTAGATGGCAGTGCCCTATGTGTAAAGCAAAAGAACCAAAGGTTGGCAACTCAAATACTCCAGTGCGCTCAGACAACCTGCTCGACACTGCTACGACCGCGAATGCCCCGTTGCGCGCTCAAAAGCGAATGGCGCTCTCATCACCGAGTAACGACCGCGATGATTTCGAGTCCGATTCGGTTGTATCCGAGCTTCGGCTTCTTAGGCTCGACATGGCAGACATTAAATCCTGCCTTGTGCACCTTACTGATGAAATAAGCAAAAATAATTCCAGGCTCGACGGCTTCGAATTACGGCTAATTATTTCATCATTGAGCGCCGACGTCCAGGAACTACAACATCAAATTAATGAACTGGCACAGACCACTCTGAAAAATGAGTTAGAGATTATAGGAATCGACGAAACATCCAATGAGAATTTAGAACATCTCGTAATGGTTACAGCCACTAAAGTAGGCGTTAATCTACCAGAGTGCGATATTGATTGGGTGACTCGGGCTGGCGCAAAAAACGGAAATAATAAAGGACAAAACTTGAGTCTTCCACGCCCTATAATAGTCAGATTGTCTAGAAAGGCAAAGAGAGACGAATTTTTGAAAGCCGCTAAGCTTAGAAGAAACATTGTGATGACATCCGCTGATCTCGGAATATTGGGCCCTACAAGGAATATTTATATCAACGAACATCTGTCCAAATCATACAGGATGTTATTTCGAGACTCCAGACGACGGGCAAAAGAACTCGGATACCGGTACTGTTGGATCAACAACGGGAAAATTCTCATCCGGCGAGAAGAGGGAAAGCCAGCTATCGTCATCAAATGCCCAGCTGACCTGGACCGCTTATCCCCACGGGCATCTACCCAGGCGACCAGTATTGCACCGCCCCCGCAGCACAGTCTCCAATAGCGTGTTAGAGAATAATCTCCATACAATATATACTATAATGAGAATTTTAATTTTATACTTAGCCATCTTAATAATGATTTTAATTTTAATTAATACTGGGACCTGTATAATTTGTCTCTTGCTTACTATGAAAATTAACTATTTTTCACAAATTAAAACAAACACAAACATTATATACATAAACATACACACATACATACTATTACGCACACTACAAAAACCCTCTGCCACTTATCAAAATACGCCGAATACCAAATGTACATACGGTGATTACATTTACACTTACTTCTTTCGGTCATCACCCGCACAACAAAAATACATTGCACAAACATCCTCCCATAAAACTGTTTCAAATAATTATTACTTATCTAATAAAAAAATCATTATAAAATCGATTTTAACCGAACGATTGACACTATTTTCCACCAGCCTTCAAAATCTCTCACAATCATTTAAAAATAATAATGGATAACAGTGACATTTCTGAGGACATAGAAGAAACTCTACATATAACGTGTCACATAATAGATAGCCCAGAACTATGTAAAAACATTACAAAAACATGTAACTTTAAAACGCTTACTTATAACATTCGCAGCCTACAACGTAACTTCCTAGCGTTTCTAACGATTTTAAAGCGCTTAGACGAGGATTTTGATGCGATAATTCTTACAGAATGCTGGTTGCAAGAAAATTCACAGATATGCCAGATTCCCGGGTACAAAGCTTTTTACACTCATAATTATATAAATAAATCGGGTGGCGTTACGATATATACCAAAATTTGCTGGTCTGCATTTGCACATGAACCAAATGTTGATGACGCTAATTGCCTAATCGTAACGCTGGCCAACTCTTTTACGATCGTAGGCATATATAGAACTCCATCTATTACCAATTCGGAACGCTTCCTTAACTCACTTGATGACACACTAAGTGGCATCCAAAACAAAAAAAACATACTTGTAACAGGCGACATAAATATAAATATCCTAGATGAGTCACCAAGCCTCGACAATGCAGCATACCAATGCTTAATGGCTGAACAAGGTCTTCTGCCCGCTATTACCGAACCCACAAGAAGCAGTGCTTGTCTAGACCACATCTACATAAAAACTAAGTACACAGCTCTTGGCCTTATTTGTAAAAGCTCAATAACTGATCATGACATTATAATCTTGGGTTTGTCAATTAACAAATACAAGTCAAAGAAAATCACAACGAACATAACCAAGACAAATTATCATAAAATGGTCAACGACCTGAAAAAAGCAGACTGGCAAAAGGTTTTCATATCGCAAAACGTCAACGACGCCGTCAATGAGCTTAATCAAACACTCTTTAACTGTGTCAGTAATAATACTACAAATAAAAAGATTACCCGTTCCAAAATCAAAATTAAAAAGTGGATTACGCCAGGACTGCTAAAATGCATGCGACACCGAGATAGACTACATCTTAAACAGCGAGCTGCACCAAATAATCAATTACAAGCCCATATTTACAACCGATACAAAAACTTCTGCAATAATCTAATTAATAAAATAAAAACCGATTTTGATAATAAGCAACTATCAGAAAATCATAAAAACCCAAGAAAGCTTTGGCAAAAAATAAAAGAAATATGTCACATGCCAAATCAGTACAACGATTCTCATGAACTCTTGCAAATCGTTAATTCTCCTCAAGACTCCATAAACATATGCAATAATCACTTTGTTCAAACGGGTGCAAAGCTAGCGGAAAGTATCCTAACTAGATTGGAAATCACCCAGGAAGCCCTGGCGGTGATGACTCATCCCTGCAACGTTAACAAAAGTCCAAATTCAATGTTTCTTACACCTACAGATACCGATGAAGTTCGTAGAATCATACTAGACCTCAAAATAAACAGCGCTCCGGGATATGATTCCATAACTCCGCTCATTCTAAAATACGCAAAAGACGTCATTATAGAACCGCTAACACATATCTGCAATGTCAGTCTGGCCACAGGTATCTTCCCCGACTACTGGAAATCCGCATCAGTTATTCCTATACATAAAAGCGGAGACAAAATGAATCCAGACAATTATAGACCGATTTCTCTACTCTGCGTACTATCAAAGGTTCTAGAAAAAATTGTAAACAAGAGATTAGTCGACTACTTAGACAAAAATAACCTTCTATCTGCCCGGCAGTTTGGCTTTAGACGTGGTAAAGCAACAGAAGATGCAGTGGAACTACTGACTGAGACTGTCGCTACACATCTTGATGCCGGAAGGAGATGCATAGGCGTCTTCCTCGACCTTGCCAAAGCATTCGACACAGTTTCCACAGTACTCCTCCTTAAGAAACTTGAATGCTTTGGCATTCGAGGAAGCGCCCTCAGCTGGTTTGCTAGTTACTTAAGCAACCGCCGGCAATGCATTAAGATAAACGAGCACGTGAGCAATGTAATGAAAATTACATATGGTCTTCCACAGGGTAGCAATCTATCTCCGACCTTGTTTACTATTTACATGGATGATATCCTAAAAATTAACTTGCAAAATGCTGAACTCATCTGTTACGCTGATGACACAGTGGCTATTTTTCATGGGGAAAACTGGAAAAATACTATCAATTCTGCAGAAAAAGGTTTATCAGCCCTTTCCCGGTGGCTAGATTTAAATCTCCTCACATTAAATGTGAAGAAAACTAATTTCATTACTTTCCATATCACAAGAGTAACCTGCCCAAACGTGACGACCTTAAAGATCCATAACAACAACTGCACACGCTACACTAATACCTTTTCCGACAAGGCCACCTGTCCATGTAATGAAATTAATAAAGTTTACCATACAAAATATCTTGGAGTCAATATAGACCAGAACCTGTCATTTAAAATACATATAAAAACCCTATCAAAAAAAGTGCGTAGGATTATATTTCTTATGAAATCACTCCGCCCAATTGCAAAACCAGACGTCGCAAAAACTGTTTACATAGCCCTATGCCAGTCTCAAATCGACTATTGTATAGGAGCATGGGGAGGAGCGGCAAAAACTCATATGTTGGAACTAGAGCGTGCCCAGAGGGCTGTACTGAAAGTGATGCTAGGCAAGCCCCGCCGCTATTCGACAGATAAACTGTACGAGGAAGCTTCAGTGCTGAGAGTGCGCCAGCTATTCATAATGCGCGCTGTAACCAAGAGGCATCGCTACTCGGCACAACTCCAAACTAACAGCAAAAGAAATAATCGCCAACCAGCTCAGAGTCTGCCTAAAGCAAATACAATGTTTTCCACACGCCTTCCGAAGTATTCACACATACTTACCTACAACTTGGTACGCAAAGCTTGTGACTTAAGACAGTGCTCACCAGCTGACTCTAGATTCAAACTGAAGAAATGGCTGACATCTCTGTCCTATACGGAATCAGAAAGACTTGTTAAGGCTGGAGACTTATAGAAGCAATAAAAATATCAATATCAATATAAAATTACCATACATAAAAAAACAAATAAATAAACTGAAGAAATTATAATAATGACATCAATGATAACAACAATTACTCGCTAACATAATAGACCTCCTCTCATATATCGCTGTAGGCAGTGACAGAAATAAAATAAACAATATACATACATATATATATACATATTCGGATAAGCAAATAAAAGGCACACACACTCACTCACCGTATACACACACACACACACACACACACACACACACACACACAAACGCGCGCGCAGAGACTTCAAGAGATTTAAAGAAGCTAACAAACTTTCATTTTCAAAATAGTTATATTATTTTCATATTATGGCATGCTTAACAATAACAATAAATAATAGCAATAATTAAATATAATAATAGTTTAATAATCAAATAATAACAATACAATTTATAATTAACTGGATTTAATTATAAATTATAGTTAACCATAATTTTGGAAATAAAATAATTACAATATAATATAAATGGAAACAATCGATTAGGAGATCATGTTAACAGTATTAATAGTAGTTATAGCTATACCTTCATAAAATTATATTTATACATAATAGGCGCTTTCCAAACATCAACAAATCTATTAACGTTACATAAATCAAAGCGAATTATTTTTGTATAATCTCTGACTGAAATATTATGTAATAACTCTTAGCAAAAACTAATTTACTTACTGTGTTAAAGTAGAATCTATAGAAAATGGAAAAGTGTAATCAACTATTATAATTGAACTATAACGAGATGTAAATTGTATGATGTCAAAATATGTAGCATGCAAATGTATCCGGGCTCCCAAAATACAGGCACAGCCGAGTTTGGGGCCCAATGTAACCTACTTTATGTATATGTCTACTTATATACCAATAAATTTCATTTCATATTTGGAGGATGGATATTGGAATGATAAATTTACAAACATAATATATTAAAATCTCAATAAAAAACTGTCTTCCAGCTTGGCGATTAATTCATAGCTGATGTCAGTGATCGCCTCTCATAAAGTTTACCATTAGGAGTTGCTATGGAAGAGGAAACTGAAAGCTCTTCGGTAAGTAGAACAAAATCTGTAATGTAACAAACAATTTCAATAGCCGTCAGAATGTTATGCTATTTATGCTTACATTTTTTATTATTCAGAAATGAGTAGCGCTTGATCACTGTCTCATCTGATGTTAAGTGATGATGCGGCCGATGATGTAGCGTACTTACCCAAAAGATCTAGACTATTCACTCGCAACTTGAAGACCCCTAATTGATATCTAATCGGATATACAGGGTGACTATGAAAATGTTTTTCTAAGGGAAAAAAATATATTAGGTAAATTTTTAAGAATTTACATATTTTTTTACATTTTTGGTGTCAGAATCGTGTACTAAACATCCTCTTTCAATATATATAGGCTTTTACCAGTCACCGAGTATTTTATATTTATAAAGTAACTTGTAATTAAAGGCGTATAGTGCTACAAGGATCATATGGCACGTTACGTGTCCCCGTTATGACCAAAAACGACTAATTCATATTTTGTTGGCTTAGGTAAATATACTACTTAGGTACTAAATTAACTTTACGTATGGTTATGTACCTATCTACTTAATTTTGCTCCCCTTTTTAGGGTTCCGTACCTCAAAAGGTAAAAAAGGAACACTTATAAGATCACTTTCTTGTCCGTCTGTATGTCTATCTGTCCGTGTGTCACCACCGACTTTCTCAGGAACGGGTGGACCTAGCAAGTTGAAATTTATACCAGTTACTGAAATCTATAGTCCCTATTAGGTGTATAAAAATCAACACGATAAAAAGATATGGGCAAATTTAGATTTAAGCGAAAACCTGTAAGTACCAAAATGTACCCTAATTTTCAACTTTTTTTATTTTTCAGCTTTTACTTTACTTATTCTAGGTCAACTGGAAGTACCCTATAGGTTTTCGACCCAAAACCTATAGGGTACTTCCCGTTGATCTAGAATCATTAAATTTGGCAAAAAGTAAGGTCTTACAGCACAAAAAAAGGAAAAATTCCAAAAAATAAAAAATTTTGAACATTAATTGGTGTCCCCATGCATACTTAGTTTCGCCAATTAAGATAGGCCTCTGAGTTATATGAAAGCTCATACAATTTAGAGGTACGGAACCACAGATTATATAATAGTTACTCCGTATCAGATATTTTACTCCCCTACTAAAACGCAATACTAACGTTTATTTCAGACAATACAATCAAAAATGTGTCTAAGGCACTCGGCCTAGCGTTGTTATTACTTCGTTCAGCGCGCGATGTACCAGCGTGCGCCCGATAGAGTTCTTTTTACTAACCCCACAAAATAACATCAAAATTCCTAACTAAGAGTCGAATTCGAAGTCGAGAAAGTGAATTTTACGCCGTCTTGTCATTTTAGTATCGTTAGCATAAAAAAATAAAAAATATTATGCTTGTTTTTTGTCAAACCCGCAAAATGACTATGAAAAACTTAAATCGTTGCTAATATAGAATACAAATGCGCAGTTATCCCGTTATTTGAATAATAATATACGTTGCGCGCGCGTGAGCAGTGACAACCGACTGGCAGATAGTACTGCCGGCGTTGACGAAAGTTTAGGTATAAAGCGCAGTAGCTATGGGCGAGTGAGGGAGGCCGGAAAAGAGATGGATATTTGGACGAACAAATATAAATATACATAAATATATCATACAATAATGCTCTGACAGTGAAGAAAGCAGTTACGATAATGATTTTGAAGATACAGATGGTGAAGAATTTCATATTATGCAATCTCTTCTCAATATAGTTAATGCAGAACATAATTACAGCAAAAAAACGGTTTTATTATTTATTATAATTTACATAATTTTTATTTTCATGTAATAAATCCTATCATCAAAACAATTCCTAAGTTTAAATATCATTACGGTCGAGTTAAAAAATTCCCTAAATCTAGGGAGATTTTATTAGCTGCTAATTCTAACTCCACACCCACGCCCTCATGGCAATGTCATCCAAGTGCCAAATGATCCTTGTAGCACTGTATATCAAATTATAAAAAAATTATACATTTTACAACAAAATTATAGTTTTAATAACTAAATTAATATCTTTCAGCTTGGCGATTCATTCATCACTGATGACCTTTCATCAAGGGTACCATTAGAAGTGTTTCCGAAGTGTTTGAATCATGTAGCAGTTCCTACCTCGTATGAAGACTGATTATGGTTGTGAACCTTAACTGTTAATTATAAGTAGAATGTACGAGTTACGCTTGCTATGAAGCAGTTCAAGTCATAGATTTAAATAATCTCATTTATTTAGTCCCTACCGGCTTTGCCTAAAAGCCCTACCTGCTTTAGGCTCGCCCTATGGGTAAAACGGGTAATTCGAATGCTAGAATTTTTTGTAACTTTTTTATTATCAATGTAGAAAGTTATTACATAAGCCATTCTTTACAGTCCTTAATAACTAAACAATTCAATATGTAAAAATCACAGTTAAATTTAAATTTACATGTTGTTTTCGTTCATTTTTAATATTACCTTACCTGTTTTTCAATATTTTGTACAATTCAATGTTCAAACACTCACTAATATTATTAAGACAAAAGTTTGTGTGTGTGTATGTTTGTTATTTCTTCATACTAAAACCACTCAACTAATTGAGCTTAAAATTGGTACATAGATAGCCTAGACCCTGGAATAACGCAAAAGGTATAATAAACTGGCCAAGTGCAAGTTGGACTCGCACTCGTAGGGTTCCGTAACACAGTTAAATATTCCATAACTACGATTTTTCGCAACTACAAAATTAACTTTGTTTTTCATAGTGTTTGTATAAAGAACAAAGTTATCTTTGCGGTCGCCATATCTCTAAAACTGCTGACTGTATCTTGTTCAAACCAATTTTCGTTGTTAGTTTTTATTGAGATCTACAGCATATATTTTTTTAAGATTTTTCACTCCCATACTTTAAAAGTTAGAGAGGAGTTAGTTCAGTAGAGAGGCACACATTTTACCACTTTAGACGCGCCTATCTTTCAAATGATTGACTTTGAGAAAAAATGGTTTTAGAAACCTCAATGTCATTTTTAAAGACCTATCCATGCTCGTATAAGTTTGAAGATTTTTTTTTTTTTTTCAGTTCCATGTATCATGTATGGGATGCCCCCCCTTAAACTTTTATATATTAAATATATAAAAGTTTAAGGGGGGGCAACCGCTTTCTGATTTTTATACAAAAATAAAATTTTTATTTTTGTATAAAAATCAGAAAGCGGTTCACAGAATACATCTACCTACCAAGTTTTAATTTTGTAGTTCTAACAGTTTCGGAATAAAATGGCTGTGAAATACGGACGGACAGACACACAGACAGATAACGAATCTATAAGGGTTCCGTTTTTTGCCATTCGGCTACGGAACCCTAAAAAGGTAAAGGTTTTTATCCCGATACTTCCACGAGAACGATTTCTACGCGAATATAACCATGAAGTTGTTACTTATAAATGGGATAATATTACTCATGGCATGGTCAATACATTACTTTTAGAAGGAAGTCTGAAAATATATTGTAGAAAGCCATATTAGTTAGATATGTGCAGTATATAGGGTACTTACTGCATTTATGCTTAGAATGGATGGACTTGTTAGTTGTCATTAATGAAGTCGGTAAGCATATCAATATTTTGCAAATTTAATTACATTAAATGTAGATAATATGTATTTAATTACACCTTTTCAAAATTACCTCTAAGCTATTTCCTCTGACTTTATATATTGACCATTGTTATGGCACTCAAAATATTGAATTCACAATCAATAAGATCGTTTAAAAAACTAAAAATAACCGACTTCAATGCCGCGCTATTAATTTTTAGTACCAATTTTGAGGTGTTTATCTCCATATCTCTGGAGATACTTATCAGACCTCGATAAAATTACCATGGTACCACACTTGAAATATCTCCTTTTCAACAAAAAAATAATAATTAAAATCGGTTTATTAACGACGAAGTTATCCGCGAACAAACATAATCTATACTAATATTATAAAGAGAGAACATGTGTATTTTTGTATTTTTGTATGTTTGTAATGAGTAAGCTCAAAAACTACTAAACCGATTTCAAAAATTCTTTCACTAATACATAGAATGGACTTTCGGAATGAAAATAGGCTATATATTATCCCGGTTAAATCAAAGGTACATTCGTGGAGCCCTAATTTGCAACCTAAGTCGGCAAATAAACGGTCGAAAAAACACGTTTCTTACGAACGCTGCTTAATTGAAAATAGATAGAAGAATATTTTCTATGCAAGAGTTGTACAACTTAATAAGACCTACAAAAAAGTCCACGACAACATATGTCTATCTCTTAAGGTTGACTCACAGTAACCATTTTAATCTTAAAATTTTTAATAAAAATATTACATAACTTCCAAGGCTATTTTCAAGTATATAGTATTAATCCTTATCCAAATAATTACGTTAATTAGCTTGGCCACATATTATAGATTAAAATTGTCCTTTACAGTATATAATTCAAATGAAAACTCTAGAAGATATCGCGAATTTAACATACACCCATCGCAAAATTAATAAAATATTTGCAGTGAAACCACAGATTAGGTCATAGTTACTACGAAAATATTATTATAAGCTTAGCGATGCTGTAGATCCCCACCGATCACAATCAATTTGAAGTCAATATAGTATAATAATATGATCTATTGTATAAAATAATATTCATCTATATATATATAATAATATAATATAATATTTTAAACCACCCCGTCTGATCTATGTATAATAGCTTTTTCCAATGACTCTAAACACGACATTTAAAATCTGAGCTGTAAGTTGGTGAGGATTTGACTATTCTGTAGAGTGCAGGAGGCTTCCATGTTCTTACAATATCGTTGAAGAAGAAGATTTTCGAATTGATCAGACCTATGAAAGTTGATTTCATAGCGCAATTAACTAGAAAAAAGCTCATAATTTTATAACGATTGAACTAATTTTCATGAATCAAAGCTAAGAAAACTCTCGATGAAGACATCTATCAAACAAAAAAAAACTATCAATAATAAAAACAAAATCGGTTCATCCGGTTAGGTGCTAAGATGCTACAGACAGACACACAGATACACACGTTAAACGTATATTACCCCTACATTTTGCGTCGGGGAACGCCGTAAGGTTACGGCGGCAGATGTACTCCTCGGTGGTAAGCTACTTTTTGGTAGATTTAATGATTCCACTACCACTGTACGAAAACTCATGATTCATGAATGCACATAAAACTTTCATTGGTATACAGTGTGGAAATTAAACTCAGGCCCTGGAGGGAAACTACTTTAAATCCTTAAGCTCATTTCGAACAATTTATCAGTTAAATAATTTAAGTGTTACAAAATTGATAGTAAAATAAAGTTGATGTTAGATTTTACGATTATTTTTATTTTTAAGACCTAATGTTTGTTAGAGAAACTTTATCCTGAATATTAATACTACCGATTAGTATAATAAAATAAAGAGTGTTTATTTTTTTTAATTTTAGTTGGTTCGAGTCCCGGGCGAAGCAAGCGAGTTTAAAAAAATCTTTTAATGCAGATTTGTTTCTTTTCAAATATAAAGGAATGTCTCCTTTAAGTAAAATGAGCTAGCTTAAGGATTTAAAGTAGTTTCCCTCCAGGGCCTGAGTTTAATTTCCACACTGTATAGCTACGATTAGAAACAACGACCGTCGGGTCAGAATCAGGGTAACTATCCTTTACGCCAAAGGGCCGTCCAATATCAATACGTAAGTATTATAAAACAAAGTTCATCACTGCGTCTGTCTGTCTGTTCGCAATAATCTCAATAGCTACTGAACGGATTATCATGCGGTTTTTACCAATAGCCAGAGTGTTTATGAGGAAGGTTTAGGTGCATAATTCGTTAAGGTTTTGTGTAAATTGGATGAAATATGACGATGGTTGTTAAATATGTTCATATTTTATATTCGATGCAACAAACTGATGCAAATTTTATAGGCATATATGTTCTACCCGTGCGAAGCCGGGGCGGGCTGCTAGTATATATATATGTCGGCGACCGAACCACGCGGGACGGCGGCCAGCTTCATAATAAGCGGTGAAATTGACCGGAGCTGTCTTCTCACACGACCCTAGAGTGTGCGGGGTCCTGGTTTCGGGGCATTGCCCCTGTCCAGAGTGTCTAGCGCTGTACGTCAATACGCACAGGAGATGGGGTGGCCATTTCGGGGCCGTGGCCGTGCCCAACGGGCAGGGCGAGCCGATGTAGGTCGGATTTCTTCCGTTTTCTGGGATGCTGCGTGTGGCGGTGGCGGTTTTCTCCGAGAAACTTTTAATCGGGCGAGACGCCTATGCCAGGTGAGACCCCGTTCGGGGAAGCTCAGCTAGGCGCCCCAGCGACCGGTTATGTTCCCAGAGTCAGCCGCCACCGTCAGAGTCGTCGCTGCTCCCAGCGACGAGGTCTCTTGGGAAGCCCTTTCCGTCGGGTGGCCTTCTGTGATAGGGAGCAATACCCTTCAGGTGCTGCCATGTTGAGGTGTCCGCTCTCTTGAAGAGGTTTCTTGTCATTCGTTTGATAAAGGTGTCCAGTTTTTCAATTTTTAGGTCTCTTTTGATTGTGCTGTTGCGTACGTATCTGGCGCTTTCGTGATATATCTCAGCGTTTTTGTTTGCACTTTTTCCAGTTTCTTCTTGTTTGTTTCGCTTGCCAGTGACCACCAAGCTGGGGTGGCGTAAGTTAGCCGCGAGCGGATGTAGGTTTTGTAGATCCCCACCTTGGTTTTCACTGGCAAGGAGGAGTCTAATATTGGGCGGAGTTGTTGAGCTGCGGCGCGACCATTGTTTGCGGCTTTTTGGATTTGCTTGCTCATGTTCAGCTTGTTGTCTATTAAGATTCCAGGGTATTTGACAACGTTCGTCCAGCCGATATCCTCTTCTTGGAATTTGAGTTTAGGGTGTCTGCTTGGCTGGGCGTGTGTCAGGATGGCTTGAGTCTTCTTGGCATTTGCGGCCAATCTCCATTTCCTTAACCATTCAGGTAATAAGTCCAGGGTTTTCTGAAGTTTGAAGATGGCGTGATGCGTCTTGATAGAAACGCTGATATAAGCAGCGTCGTCGGCATATAGGGTAAGGTGGACCCCCTCTCCTACTGGAATGTCGTCCGTAAATTTTGAATATAATATCGGCGATAGGCAGCTGCCTTGCGGGACTCCGGCTCGGATTGGATGGCTCTCGGTTATGGCGTCCTGGACACGAACTCTGAAGCTTCTTTCGCTCAGGAAAGGGGCAATTATTTTAGTCACCCTCCTGGGTGTCGGGGTGGCGATGATCTTGTGGACCAGGCCTGCGTGCCAGACCCGGTCGAACGCTTTTTCCATATCCAGGAGGGCGATGGCCGCCTTCTCCTTCTTGTTTGAGGCTTCAGTAAGAGTGTGTATGACTCTTGTGAGTTGAAGAGTTGTGCTGTGTTCCGGCCGGAATCCAAACTGCTCCTGTCTTGGGGTGATGTGTGGCGCCAGATACTTGAGAAGTAACCGCTCGAAGATCTTCGACATTGCAGGTAGCAAGGTTATTGGCATGTAGCTTGCCGGCTGTAGTACATTCTTCCCGGGCTTCGGCAGCATGATGCAGATACCTTCCTTCCAGGGCGCAGGGAAAGTTCCACATCTCATAATGCCGTTGAAGAGGCGGGTGATAGCTGCGAGTGTTCGGCGTGGAATTCAGCGGAGTACCAAGTTAGTGATCCCATCTCTTCCCGGTGCTTTCCTGAGCTTAGCCCATTTGATTGCGCGCTGCACCATGCCCGGGGAGAATGTAATTGGTGGGTCGTCAGGGTCTTCATTCTCTTGACGTCATTTCTCAAGAAGTCGCGGACATTCTGCTCAACTTCTTCATTGAAGGGTATGTCTGATACAGCGTTTGGGCTGAACTGTTCTTCGAGGTGTTCGGCGAATATGTTCGCTCTGTCCTCGGCTCTGTATCTAGGACTTCCGTCGTTGTGCTGGAGTGGCCTGGTGGGCTCCGGTTTCCGATGGAATTGACGACATAGCTTGTGAAGCGAGGACCAGTCGTCTGTTGCTTTAGTTATCCTGTTTTCATGGGTGCCAGTGGTTGGTGAATGATCCTTCTCTTCACCAGAATCGCCAGCCCTCTGTATGCGCGTCCTTGCGGTGATCGCTCGTCCTGTCGGTATTTGTAGTATCCGGGGATCCTTATCTGGTCTGCAGGAACAAGATGTGTTTCATTGATATGTGCGATGTCTACATCCTGCTCCTGCAGAAGAGCCTTGAGTGGAACGGTCTTCGCGAGAAGACCGTTGGCGTTCCAGTATATGATTCGGACACTATCCATTGTACGATCCTTCGATCAACGTGGACATTCCACGTAAGATAACGGGGACCGGATCTGCCCCGCTTCTTAGTGCCTCTAATACGCCCTGTAGCGTGCCTATGGCTGCTTCAATCACTGCCAGCCTGCCCTCATCCATCAGCTGGCTTTTGGGTGGTGTAGGTGTTGCTTTCTTCTGTGTCGAGGGCTTCTGTGATTTGGTGGTCGTGGTTGCCGCTAGTGGTTGTTCCGTCCTCTCTTTTACTGGGGCTTTGGAGACTTTTGCTGCTGTTGTCGGCTTTTTGGTTGCTTTGCCTTTCTTAGGGACTGTTCGTGGCCTTGGTGCGTTGGCCGGTGCCATGAGCGATTCCGTGGCGTTCTCTTCCACCGTGTTTGGTTGCCTGTTGTAGGTGCCTTTGCGTTTATTTCTCAGCTCATTTTTGAGAACTGGACATCCTTTGGCATTTGCCGGGTGGGGGCCCTGGCAATTTGCGCATGTCGCGGGGTCTTCACGTGGGCGGGGGCAGTCTCTGGCCGCGTGTTCCTCACCACATCTCACGCAAGCCAGCTTCCTGTGGCAACAGTGGGAGGAGTGGCGGAAGAGTTGGCAACGATGGCATTGCGCGACTCCTCTTTTTCCTCTCCACGCCTCAATGACGGGCATGCAAAGCATTTCTGTAACTTTGTAAATAGCCGGTGTGACGTCTGGGGTCCTTTTACAATGGCGAAGAAGATGTAGCCCGGTCTACGGCCTCTGGCACGTATCTTCCTTACATATTCAGCCTGGAAGCCTAGCGTATTTAGCTCGCTTTGGATTTCCGTGGGTTCTGTGTCTACTGGGAGTCCTCTAATGGCCACTTTTAGATCCTTATCCGCCGGAAGAGAATAGGAAAACCATGACACTTTAGGTTCCAACTTAGTAAGGTAGTCCTGGACGACTCGATATTCGTCGCCGTCCGTAGGCGTGAAACGCACGCCTTTTCCAAATGGGCGTGCGTTGGGCGCTCTGCCGAGTCTGTCGCGTAGCGACTTGAAATGAGTCGTCCAGTTTGGGAGCTCCTCCACGACTAGCGGCGGGTATTTAGTCTTCTTTTTGTTTTCCGCGGTCTCGCTATTCGTTTCTGCGTCTTTGGCTGCCGGGGCGGGAGGGGCGGGGGCCCTCTTTCCTGCCGTCTGCGCAGACCCTTCAGCCTGCAGTTGCTGCGATGCCGATGCCTGCGATTGTGTCGCGTCGCTTGTAGAAGCGGTGGCCTCAACTCCGGCGGCCGTCACCGCGTAGCTTCGGGTGCGCTTGGCTCTCTGGGGTTTTGCTTCTACCCTTAGGAACTTGGTGGCGTGCCTGACCTCCTCTTTGGGGCTGCGTTGGCTGCAGGTCCTTATGACCGGTGGCGCGCGCGTTTCCAGTCCCAGTCAGTGCCGGCGAAGGCAGCCTCGTCCTCCAGGAAATCCATAAATTGCTCGCGTTCGTTCAGCGTGCGAGCAATTTTGGCAAGGAAGCTCCGGGGAAAGCGTCCCGAACTCTGCATTCCTGCAAGAATCATCAAGTCGCGTTCATAGCGAGCTTGTGGCGACAAGTCATCTTCATTCTCGTCTGGCGACATCGGGGTGTTGGTCCGGGCGACTTGCGAAAATTTTCGCTGGGTGTCCGCGGGGTGCGGGGTGGTGGGGGGGTACGTGGTAGGTACCCCTTGTCCCCCGGTGTCCTTGCTCACATTCGCGGCGGGGGTAGGTGCGATGGAACAGGAGGCGGTGTGCGCGTCGGCTAGGGCGACAGCGGCGGGGGCGGCGGCGGGGCGCGCGGGGGGAGCGGGCCTTCGTGGTGGCGGGGCCTCTGTGCTCACAGGGGGGTGGTGCGACGCTACGTCCCTGTTGGAGTCGCGGCGAGCTCGCGCATCCATCCCTGCGGGGGGTGGGGGGGCTTGGCGTGACGTCAGCGGTGACGTCAGTTCTCCTGATGCATCATAGCTGGCGGCGGCGGCGGCAGCTATGGCAGGTTTCGCGGAGCGGCGCGGTTCGTCCGGACGATGCGCGTCCGACGAACGTGCGACTTCGGTAGGTAACGCACCGGGTGCGCGGAGCTCCTCCTCGTCAGATGAAGTCGCCTCATCCGAACTGGCGTTCGAATGACTCGCTGGTAATGAGCGGTCATCCGAACAGTCCGACGTGGAACGACCCCGTTCTGAACGAGAATTCGCTCGCTCGGGGACTGGTGGCGCCATCTAGTGCGACTAGGTGGCGACTACCCAACCACTCGCTCAGCCCCTTGGTACGGTGTCCATTGATAAATCCACTTTCACCGTGCCAGACGATCTCGGGCTAGAGAGCTCACGTTCGCCCTGAAAAGGGCGGTTTTAAAATTATGCTTGTTTTGAAAAAACAGAGAATAATTTTAGTGGTTACTGTGGAGCTCGTGAGCGTGCGAGTGTCGAGCCGATACTGTGAAATTGTAGCGCTGAAATTTATATTTAAAGTGTGCGAGAGAGACGGAGCGTGCTATCTCGTTCTAACACGGAAAATTATGGACTTTTTGGATAAGTGTAGTAAATAAGTTTTTTAAGTATCTTTATGTAAATATATTGATAAGCTCTTTGTGAAATTAGGTAGATAAATAAGTAGCGCAGGTTTTGCAAAAGACTGTATAAGAATAGATTTATAAATGGTAAAGTTATTAGCATGTAAAGACCAAACGGGGTCAGGATTTCTAGATGTTTAGGTAGTTTTTGGTAAATAAAATCTAGATTCTTTGGTTTTATCATTTCCCGATAGTCTAGATAGATAAATAATTTTTCAAAAAAAATAAAACCGACTTCTTAGCCATAAACAGGCACTCAAAAGCGAAAAATAAATTACTTAATATAATTATTATAAGTGCTACCCACTTATCTATTTGAAGTCTTGGAGGCTTGGACGGCCGGACAGGGCTAGAGAAGATTGCATTGCATGCTGACCACAGACCTGCTACATATTAAACACGATCGCGTACATCGGCCCCCATGAGAACGACCTTGAACGGAGTTTGTATTTTTCTTTTGTATGGACTACTTATATATATTTATATACCATACGTCTACCATACTTACAGTATAAAACATATATAGGATTATCAGGTTGTTAGACAAGGACACACTCCCCCCTGGTGTCTCTCCCTGGGGCCGTTTTGTGCTACAATGCAATTACAACCATGAATTTGTCAAAACATCTGCAGTGCACAATCCGTTTGATTACGTCTATGATGCAGACATTGCTGCTTGACTAGACATGGGTCAGCTATAGCGAAACGTAACTGAAATCGGTTGCCACTCCTCTATCGTACCGTATCGATATTGACATAGCTAGCAACGGTTTTTTGGTTACCAACCAAACGAACTACGGCGGCAACTAAAACTATACATATAGTAGTTAGGTACAATAACTAATAACTACGATAGCGCGCGCAACGCTGCCAACCACTGGCAACAACAACCAAAATAATTATGCCTTCTCTTTTATTCTAATTGATTCATCACGTACAAAACAGGGACATAGCGAATATTGGCTATCGACATAGTTACCATTATCCCAGCAACATTTCACTACTGTTGATGAAACCAAAGACGACCTAATTTCTACTGGGCTAAGGCTTAAATAAGTTATTTTTCAAAAAAAATAAAACCGACTTCATAATCACAAACAGGCACTCAAAAGCGAAAAATAAATTATTTAAAATGATTATAAGCGCTACCCACTTATCTATTTGAAGTCGGTGCCAGCCAAGTCTAATAGGTAGAATATAGATAATACCTACATGTATCTACCTACTTACTAACCTACATGTACCTACTTACTACTACCTACTTACTACTACTACATACATAGTATCTATCTACTATCCAATAGACTTGGCTGGCACCGACTTCAAATAGATAAGTGGGTAGCGCTTATAATAATTTTAAATAATTTATTTTTCGCTTTTGAGTGCCTGTTTGTGATTATGAAGTCGGTTTTATTTTTTTTGAAAAATAACTTATTTTACCCTTTTTAGTGCATAACAAGTTTTAATTAAATTACATGCATCTATTACATTTGGTGTCTGGGCCGTTATACACTGACGGATATATACTTTTTGAAAATTTCAAGTATGTACCTATAACGGTTAAGAAGATACAGATCTGTAAAGTGCGCACATATGTATAGACATACGGACGGACGGACGGACGGACGGACGGACGAACGGACAACAAAGTCTCAGAAAGTGTTCATTTGGCACCCTTTGGGTTCGGAAACCTAAAAAAATTGACTTTAAATGCCTTGCTAAAGTGATAATATTCACTAGTAATAATTATGTCATCAAGGTATCAAAGGACAAAGTTCAAAATGGCCCTGTGCAATTAAAGCATCTGACACACACGATAATTAATTGTCTATTTTATTACAATAATTCCAAATACTTTTATAACACGGACTAGTTGTATTCCAAAATGAATATAAAAAAGTATTATTTGCGATTATTAACATTACTTGCCGCCATATGGCCAACAGAGTACTGAATCACTCTACTACGTTATAAGAGGCACTTCCCTATATTGTTGAAACCCGAATTATGAAAGCAATATGTAGCCAACCTAACAACGGAAAGTATTATTTACGTAGTAACTATTATATAATCTGTGGTATTATTCTGATACATTTTTTTTTGCAGTGTTGGTTGGTACGAAGTACGTTCATAATTCTGAGTTATTTAATAATGTATACAGTGTCGTGGGACTGATATGGCCGCCAACTTCGGCAAACGTCATGTCATGTCAAAAAATCTTAGGTATGTTTAAAAAAGTTTGCCCTAACAAGACTTTGCCCGATAGAACATTCCTGTGAAGACAAATTATTTGTATTTATATATAATTATTTATAATTATTATTAATATATAATTATTTTTTGAGGGCCCGGTGGCGTAATTGGGAGAACAGTCGGCTTTGGTGCCGTGGTACCGAGTTCAAACCGCCGTGCACCAATGAATTTTTCGATCGAAAAATATATGTGCGCTTCTCACAGTTGCCCTCCGGTGAAGGAAAACATCGTTAAGAAACCAACAACCCCCGCATGGTGGTAGAACATATCTAGTGTCCGCCTGGCCAGCTACCACCCTCAAGATAGAAAATCTGTCGCCAAACATCTTATGTGTTCAGGCAGCTATCCTTGAGAGCCAGTTCCCATTCTAGTCCACTTCTCTATCTTCGACCGCATCATCACTTAGCAACAGGTGAGATAGTGGTCAAACGCTAGAATATAAGATATTAAAAAAAAAAATTATTATCCCCACCTTTATTTCTATCTCGCTCACAGTTACCGTAAGAATATCTGTCAAAAACCAAAATCAACGAGAAGAAAGATGTAAAAACGTTATTCAAGGTCATATTTTTTAGTCTTCAAAAGTATATCCAATAGCAACCTCCATTGTGTATAATCTTCTTGGGACTCTTCTACTAAAACCAGTACATTCTCCTATGTTTGAGGTATTTATCTCCATATCTCTGGAGATACTTATCAGATCTCGATAAAATTAAAATGGGACCACCTCGAAAACGTATCCTACCTATTAAAAAAAGAATCATTTGGATCCGTTCACTATTGACGGAGAAATCGCGTAACATACACACAAAAAAAAAAAAAACATACAGACGAATTGAGAACCTCCTCCTTTTTTGTGAAGTCGGTTAAAAATGAGTTTCGTTAGATCGTACTGTAATGGAGAGTTGGTTTTTGCAGTTACACTTTGCTTTGCGCATGCGCGTATTGGCGCGAAACCGAAAAGCGTTCATTAAAGGTTGACCTCTGACAGGTTTTTATAGTTACAACTTTGCACCTTACCGCTTTCGAAATAAGGTCGTAATAACTTGACGATAACAAGATGATAGAAGAAATGTAGAATTGGTTTTTGAATGCGCGCGCAGGTGGCGCCAAGACGCGTCTGTTAGTTTTCAAACTTTTAAACTTTTAATTACTTCGTTCGATTGCTTTGAGCGATTCATTTGTGCGTGCGGTGAATTCCATATTTTTTGTGTTAATTGCTGTGTTGTGTTTTTTTAGCCCCTAAGTGATTTAATTTTGGATTGAGTGTGTTATCGATTATTGACTAATTAAAAATAGTACATAATTGTGTGTATATATTGTTTGAATATAGTTGTGTGCAACATACATATAATTATTTAAGTTGTGGCGACCTCGCCTTATTTTATGATGTTCGAACTCTTTGTTGACAGCTTAATTTTCTCATCCGATATATTTGAATTTCATATGTCGATGGTAGAATTGGTTGCCAAGGTTTCGATATGTTATTTTGACAAGTTAGAATATAGATTTTTCTCTTGCAATGTTTGGTTGATTAAAAAACCATTATTTATTTTCCTATTAAAAAGGATTAAAGTCACATGAGACTGGGTTGTTCAGTAAACCGTCCATGTGAGCACTGATTCACCAATTCTTGTGAATATACAGAAATAAATTATGAAAACAAAGAAGATGAATTAATTATTATAATAATCTATCACATACAAATCCTAGAGCACTTGACGGTCGCGTCGGAATAATATCTTCCTGGGACCGTCGATATAAAAGATAAGTACCTAGACCTTCCTATTAATCTAGAAGAGGACCCTTCTCTGTTCTTCCCCGGCTCTTACGCCTCAGTCGTAAAACGCCCGAACTGCAAGTGCCATCCCATTCCTGTCTCAGTATTTAAGTGACAGTAGATAGGGTTGGCACACATAAAAGTAATTGGGATTTCCCGGGAGTTTTCCCGGAGGTCCCAAAAAGTGTTAAGTGTCTTATTATAAAAAGAAAGTTCTAGTGAGTAAGTGAAATTAGTGTTGCTGTGTGTTGTGTAAGTTGTGTTGTATAGAACCTAAAGTGTATATATAAAAAGAAAGTTTGAAATAGATAAGTGATATTAGTGTTTTTGTGTGTTGTACGGAATATTAAACGTTTTTGTTGTATAAAAATGTCTGGCAAAAAGGGTGTAGTGTGGACCCATTTTGAGAAAAAGGATAATATTTTTGCTATTTGTAAATATTGCAAACAGACTTTGTCATACAAAACCTCGACAGAAAATTTAAACTCTCACCTTAAAAAGGCTCATGCGTCTATTTTTTTGGCACAACAAACTGACCTTAGGCAACCACCTTCAAATAATGAGAATGAAGTCACAAACGAAACGCGAATTAGCTAGCTGAAAACTGGCTTTGATACCGATATTCGGCAACGGTTGTCAAAACCGATATTGACACCAAATATCGGTTAGAAAACTGTTGCCAGGAATAGCCAATAACGCCCATGTCTATGCTTGACTGATTAGCACAGGTGAGGTGATTGTTTATTAGTGATTGATTGGTTCTTGGTATAAAAAATCGTCCAATCGAGCGAATCAAACTAGAATTTAGTTGTCTATGATTCTTCTACGAATGATAATAAAATGACATGACAGCACAAATATGGCGGCTGTCGTTGCAACAGCCGATATGACGATTCAAAAGAATTCTCAGATTTTAGTAAACGTAGAAGAAGCTTTAGCTGATTTAATCGTTGTTTCCTATTGCGCTGACGATAAAAAGTTTCAAGGTGTACTTCTAGACTCCAACAAAGGGTGTGTTTTTGTGAAATCAATGATTGTATCATTATCGATTATTCGCTGGATATAATTATTTATTCGCTCTAATTTGATGAATTTTCCAGGAATTTACCTTTTGGAGTGTACAGTCTCCATCCAGCATTTACTAAGCAAGCGGCTCCGGCCGAAAGCAGTGATGATAAACTACATTCCGTCAATCAAAGGTTTTTGTACGAAGACCCCGATTACGAACGTGAAAATGTCCAGAAATCCAAAAAGCCCGCACCGAAGAGTAAACCACAACAGCGTCAAAAGATGACGGTGCGACTGAGACCGAGAAAAGTGCTCTGTTCGAACTGCCAAGGTATCTGTAACGAGAACAGCGAGAATGTAGACGTGTCCAAGAAACGGAAAATAGAATCGGATGACGATACACCTCAGGAATCTGACTCATCCCGTTTCGACAAGAAGTACTTGATGGGCGGTATGCTGATACCGAAGCTGTCGCGGCTGCAACCCAGCGAGATCTCTAGCGCCATCAACAAGGGCGCGAACAAAACCTCCACTAAGGCTAGCGAGAAACAAATTAGAAGTGTTAAACACGATATCCATAGTGAGGCTGCTGCCCCAGAATTAGCATTCGTGAGTGTACCCAATGCCGATCACGAAAGCAAGAACGAAAATGACGCATCATTTAGCTCAATGTTTTCGAGTGCTAGAACTCTCAAAATTTCTTTTGGGGAAGGTGAAGGCACTGTAGTTAAAATACCGCCTCTGACCGGCGACTTCAACGAAGATTCGGGCGTGTCCTGCGACATGAGTAAAACACCCACAAAACCCGAATCCAAAGCTGCTAAGAAAGCATTAAAAAAGGCTAGAAAACAAGCGAAGAAAATCAATGCCATGGACAAGAAACTTACAAGCTTATCTCCGAAACGCATGGGCGCACTGTCGCCGCGCAACAACCAGTCAGACAGTCCTCCGTCGGATCCATTAGAAAAGCGACACAAACACAAAGTGAAGCACAAAAAGAAGTACAAAGCAAAAAAACGGGATGAGAACACGAGTAAAGGTGTAGACAATGATTCAATTGATTACTTTAATGATATCAAAGAACAGTGTATGAGTCAGAAATTGTCAATTAGTTTACGACGGATGAGTAGTAATTCTTATGAGCAACCCAGTGAGAATGATGTGATGGAAAGTGGCTCGGATGAGTGGGAGGGGGACGTAGGACCTGAGTTTCCCGAGAACAGTGCCAACGGGGTAGGTGGTAAATTACTGCGGGTGTCTGCAGGGGACATCGTCTGGGGGAAGGTGGTAGGGTTTCCGTGGTGGCCCGGTCGAGTTCTGAGCGTCACATCTACACTAAAAGCACATGTCGCCTGGTTTGCATCCAAAACATCATCGCTTATATCATGTGATAGCTTGAGCCCATTCCTTGCAGATTTCAATGTGAGTGTGCATTTTAATATTCTTTTATTTTTGAAGCTGCTATGATAAGGAAAAATTTTGAATAATTATGGCCCAGTAGAGTTATAAATGATAATTTTTGTCTGATATGATTCATCTTACAGCTACTAGCTTATATCTCATTGGTTTTATCAAGAGGCATGATATATTAGAATGACTGTGCGACCCTATTGATCTCTTTTGCAGAGAAACTTATATGATAAATGGTAACTCATTTGATAATTCGTTTTATCATTAAAGAAATCCCAGTGTGTATTGATTATATCATCTTGACTTTGACATAGATGTGATTGGTTAATTAATTATTACAAAAACACATTGTATAATATTCTAAAACACTATAGAATTAAATTCATTCACTATTATAGCAGCTACATATATTTCAAATGTATTAACTCAATGAATGCATGCTATGCTCCTAATATTCATACATTAATCATAATAACCTAAATTTGTTATCTACACAAATAAGACAGTGTAGAACTTATTCTAAATTTTTAATAGTCACCCATGTATAATCATTGTGGGTAAATGTAAACAGAGGTAAATGAAAACACATTCAATTTCTTCAGTTCAACATTTAAACCACTCTTTGTGAAACAGAATGCATCCATACTCTGTTGTCTATCAGAGATATAGACAATAATGCATGCAAGGCCACTTAAGTTTAGAGATACACAGAAGTAAGATTGTTATCAATCTATTATATTAAGACATAAATACATACAAAGAGGTGTGTGTGTGGATTCCATTTACCCACAATAACTATATACTGGATGGATTTTTGAGACGGGACTGTATGGCTAAGTAAATTGTAGGCTTTTGTTAACTTTTTGCAACATTATTGCAGTATGCTATTTAATCGCTAAAACCACGTGCCCACTGGCTATATACAGCCAAAACAATTACAAAATTCACAACTGTTGAAGCACCGTTGGCTGAATCCTGCCAGTAATCATATATATAGGGGGCATGGCCCGTGTTTTGTACTGTTTGAAGTTGTCAAACATTCCCAACCGGTTAGGCACTGCTCCATTCTTAGCACAGAATGAAACATTGGATTGCTTAACTTGGGGCAATTGAAGTGATAAAATAGCCTCAATGTTGGCTAAGAGCAGACTAAATCTTTTCTTAATCTCTGACTTAATTTTTTTTGATGCCATAGGAGCATTATATTAATGTTCCGCCTGACTTGCTACTAAAAAGTAGCTTACCACCATCAAGGAGAAAATCTGCTACCATAACCTTTAGACTTTAAGAGCCTGACCTTTCTAGGCCTAGCATGTTCACCATCCTTGACCACATCATTGCTTACCACCTGGCGAGATAGTGGACTATATCTAGCCTATAAGATATTTAAAAAAATGCCATTCTTTTTGTTTTATGTTAACTACAATACAATTTAAATTCCATTGTTTTACATAAATAAGGAAAACATTCTCGACATATGATATTAATTCTAGTATTCTAAAATATTTCATTTTTTAAATATTTCATTTCATTATTCATTTGGTGTTTTGCATTCCATAAATGCTACAATTTATATAATGACCAGGAATGATTAATATCAAAAAAAGGTTTTTGTGTAAATTACTCAGTTTTCTTGCCAACTGTAAATTTTCCTAAGCATTTTTTACTTTAGCTACAACAGAAAAAGAATGGGCCCTATGGGCTCCTATTTCAAAAATCCACTCTGTATATTGTTTAACATCCAAATATTATTAACATTCTTGACTAGACTAGACTTATCAAGACCACGAACATCCTAACATCTGTTTAACCCTAAAATCATCTATTTCAGATAAGATTCAACAAGAAAAAAAGAGGGCCATACAAAGAAGCAGTAAAACTGGCCACAATAGAAGCAAAACAAAATGAATCTCAGGCTTCTGATGCCCTGGACCCATTGGCCAGTCCGACCCATCTGACCACAGTGTCCCCACGCCCCATTGATGTGTTCTCGTAATGTGATGTACCCCGAATTTATTCAAATTCATGTGATATATAATTACTCAATGCACAAAATGTTATATGTCCATTTCATGATGTTTTAAATGTATTAGGTTTTATTAGCAATTTCTTTTATCAATGTTAAAAAGTAGGACTTATTAGATCATACCATATCTAGTAAAATAGGTTCATTTACTCCCAATTATATTTTCATAGGTACAGGTACTGGCAACTAACTTGAACAAAAATGGCAGATATGCAGGAGTTAATTTTTAGATACCTGCTCGACGGTACCGACCACATGATTGGTTGATCATTCGTCGCTCTCTCTCCAACCTGAGTTCATTCGGTTTATGAGTCTCGATCCGTCGCGTGTATATTATTAGTGTATGTAAGGGCACTGTGCAAACTTCTTCTACGTCAGTTTTTGTCCAAGTTAGCTTGCCTTTGGTAATTAATTCAGCCATTTCCATTGTTCCGCTGCAAGGATAGGCCACTTTAATAGTATCTAGCTATAGCTATATATCTAGCCCTAAAGACGAGCTTATTAGGCATTAAACAGGCCCGCTAGTCTATCTATGGCACTGATTGTTAGAGTCCGACCAAAACTGGTTTTCCGGCAGAAACCGAAACCGAAACTCACGTGGTCAAGTATAAAATTTCTTAAATTTGTCATCGCGCCGTCTTTCTCTTGTAATTATTTTTATTTTAGCACAATATCTACGCTCCCATACTCCCATCTACGGTTGCTACAGAGCTATCCGAACGGCGCACGACAATTCCCGAATAGGGCCGCCAGCGTCCGCCATAGCGTTGCCGCGAGAAACGAAGTTAGGCGAGCGTGTGCGACAACTTCCGAAATCAGTTTCTGTCAATTTTGGCCGAAACCGAAACTGCCGCCGAAACTTGATTTTTGGCCGAAACCGAAACCGAACTTTCGGTTGGACACTACTGATTGGTAAGAAACGATGTGTTCGAGGATGGTAGCACGCTAGGCTGAAGAACTGGCTCTCAAGAACATCTGTCAGACCACACTTACAAATTAAAGGTGGTAGCTAGACAGGCGAATACTAAGCAGTGTCCTACCACCATGCCTCTGGCATTTAATTGCTATAAGTATAAACCTTTATATATCTATCTCTCTCGCTCTTTACTCAACTGTCAAAGATGAAAAAGGTACCGAGCTAGATTATATGGTTACTGAACTCAGTCTTTTTTCGTTGTCTGTGAAATGAAATGATATCTTTTGTTAGCACTTAGATTAACAGACACTGTCTCTATTATATCATTCATTCATTCATTCATCAGTGTTGCTAAGGGCCTTACTCATTCTCATCTCATTCACATGTTACTAAAGTGTGACATAATTTAATTATGTTTTGGCTCTTGTTTCCATATTGAGAGTTGACAGAGCAGTTCAAGCATTAATTAGTTTAATAACCGTCAATGAGTACAACTGTCGTTGCATTGTATTTCAAATCGAAACTATATCTCTAACAGTATCTAAATCGCAAATCTGTGTAAGTTCAAGTTTTAGTCGTACTGACTTTTTGTATATATGTATCAAAAATATTTATATTATTTTATGAAGTGGACTGTAACGTAATGATTCTTTAGAATAGTGGTTAAAGTTAGGATTTAAGTATGATATTTCACTGGATATTTGTCAATGTTCAAAAATGTTACTGCGGCAAGTGTGATATAGTTAGCATCAAAAAAAATTACAATAATCCAGTCGATGAATAAACGAAACGAGGGAGACAGCTATGCAGCCATATAGCTTTATCTCTGTCATTTCAATCATGTCAATCAATCAACGATGAAGGCCATGGTTGGATAGAGTTCGATTACTAAATAGAACTGTGGCTTAATTGGTTAGAGCGCCAGGGCATATTTCCCAGGAGACGCGAGTTCAAATCCCGTCGGTTAGCCATGTGCAAACCATATCCTTAAAGAGAAAAGGTAGATATGTATCATTTTGAACAAAAGATATATATATATCTTTTATATCTCTATATCCCTAATAACTCTGTGACGTTACGCTCCCTTTCCATCACATAGATTGTTATATGATATGCATCTCGCTTACTCTAACTCCTTTACCCTCTCTTTTTAACGCATAGAGAGTTATATGCATCTCGCATACTCTAACTCCTTTACCCTCTCTTTTTAACGCATGGTATGTTATATGGTTACATCCCGCTTACTCTAACTCCGCAAAATGAGTTGTTGCGTTGAAGATATAAAAGAGTTAAAGAGATGGTGGTGAAATGTAAGATATACGGATATAATCTTTGGTTTAAGGAGATATAACTCTTTTTAGTTAACCACTCTTGAGTTACACACGTCTACCGTCGGTATGATGAAGTTTTGGATTGTGTGTAAGGTGTACTATATAGTTATACTATTTAGTGATCGAACTCTATCAATAACCAAGTCGTACTAAAGCGGTTGATTTTGGAGCGTTGGTTCATATTGTTACACTATTTCCCGTTTATTCTAAACATAAGAATCACTCTCAAAATACCTATCTCAAAAAACACAACCTCTGGAATCATCATCATCAGTCAATTTCCGTCCACTGCTGGACATAGGGATAGAAAATCTCCTCTGGAATAGAAATAACTAAATATATTTTGCAGGAATGCGTTAATATTTATTTAATGATGCATTTGAGGTTTTGATTCTAGTGTTGTTTATTTAGGGTTATTTTAAAGGTTTAAGGTAATTACCTTAAACCTTTAAAATAACCCTTAAAACTTAGTAATTACTAAGTTTATTGCAAATGGAAAAATTCCTAAGAGGCATATTTATGTTTTGAATGTGTATTAAATATTAATGCCCGTTTGCACTAAACTTAAGGATCGCCTTAGCTAGTCAAAATATCACAAAATAAACAAATCCGGCTAACAAAATCTCAAAATATAGATAAATATGGGAATTTAAAAAAATATTAGCCTATCTGCTGCTAGATATATTTTGAGATTTTGATTCCTAGGCTGCGTTCACGACCTACGTTCGGAGTGCAACCAAACGCTCTAACCCCGTTCATGACCTCAGAGCGTCGCACTCGGTTAGCGCAACTGTGTCGTTCACGACCTCGGTTGTTTCACTCCAGTTGCAACTTATTAACCATCAAATTCGATGGTTGACAAGCACTCTGACGTTAGTTACAGTAAATTTGGCGGGAAACGCTGTAATTTTTGTCATAGATTAAGGGAATCAGAAAAAAATGCATTTTCGAGACCAAAACGTGATATGACGAGACATTAATCGTAAAAACAAACGAAAAATATTCAGAAAAAGAAAAATAAATGAACATAACCTGAAATTAGAGTCTGCGCAAAATGTCAAAGTCACAATTTGAGTGAAAAACACCCGTAGTCGTTCCGGTCCTTCGAGCGAGTTGCAAAACAGCCAAAAACCTTCTCCGGAGGACGTGAACGCAACCTTGATTGAGATATCTCAATATAGAGATATCTTAGGCGATTCTTAAGTTTAGTGCAAACAGGCATCAGTCTATCATAATATATAATAAGCACCAAGAAAGATGGTATTTCGGTAATAGACATGCTTTTTAAGAGTGTTCTTACTATATTTTTTTTAATGATTTGTGATAACGGGATAATTGAGATACTCGCCGGCATCCGAAATCGTATTATAGCATGTACCGTGGCACGCAATACGTTAACGAGCGCATATATCGTCTGCTGTGATTTTTTTATTGGCGACCATTTAAACTAAAATTTTATGTATCTGAACCAAAATTAATACATAGGTCACAAAATAATGTGTTAAATATGCTCAGATAAAAGAAGATTATCTTTATGTTAATTTGCCTGGATTTTAAGGCATAAACTTTGTGATATAATAAAAAGCAACTTCAACACAAATTCAGATTCAGATTATTTGTTCATACCATAGGTACATTATACAATTGAATACTCTTCTTAATTTACAGTCGTTCAAAAAGACACAATATAGGACCTATGTTGTGAAAATTAAACTACTTTTTTAAGGGTTATAAAAACTGGCTATTAATGCTATAAATAGAATACGTCTGAAGTACACTTTAGGCGATTGTAATGGGTGTTTTTATACTTAAGTACTCTATTTTAACTAATCTTAAAGTTGGCCCATAGACGCTGACCTTAAAGCAGTTATAATATAACTCAATAGTTTGCAACTTTCCATATAGACGGTCTGATAAATGCCACTAAATTTGAATAAGTTCATAAAAACATTTTATGAGTTAACAATTTGGGTTTGGTCACAGAATAATTGGTAAAAAAAAATTGGTATAGAATCGATTGAGAAGTTACTTTGCGGCAATTCAAGACTAATAAATTACTAATTTTATAAAGTACGTTTATTCCAATGAATATAAATCAGCGTCATAGACACGACACATTTTTCCAGGGTTAAGAACGTATCTTTCCACTTTACACACCGTTGTGCAATTTTGGTGGTGTGAAGTGGAAAGAAAAAAACTATAAAAATTATAGAAAAACAATACAAGTTTCGAATCTAGTAACTCTGTTTTTATTAAAAGTGAAAAACTGTTTTGTTCTGAGTTGCCGGATTGCAGCTAAATTTATGTGATATTGCTTCAATAACATTTTCCACATATTTTTTTTTGTGTTAGTTGTTAATTTTTGTATAAATCGAGTTTTGTTATTATCATTCCGTTATAAAATATTATCTTGGTTTTAACTTTAATATTTTATATAACAACCACGGACGGGTATATTACAAAACTCGTCTGTGATAAAACCATCCGATTTGGGGCTTAAATTCAAGATAATCGATCATAAAAATATTTTTTATTTTTTTTATGCAAAATTGTTAAACCAAGAGTAATACGATATATGTTCCATTAAAAAAGCTTTTGTATTATATTTTTGTGAATATGTAAATTATACATACTGTTAATTACTTTTATATAATTCTATATCAGCCATTATAGATATTACTTAATCTTTGTTTTGTTGTTTATAAATTGCTATAATATTTTAAAGGGGTATTTTGGCATCTTTTTATGAATGCTCTTTGAATCATTTTTTTTTGTATTTCTGCTAAAAATTTATAAGTTTTGAAAGCTACTAGGTAAATACAAAAACAGTTAATTAATCAGTCTGATATTAAAATCTGTGTTCAAAGTAAGTTATGAATATAACTATGTACAATATTTAGAAAAACCTTGTTTAATAATGTTTGTCTCCTAACTAATCCATAATTATTACATCCATTATGTAAGCGATGGGTTCAATCTGGATCACAACCAGTCGAACAAACAGCGAGTAGAGGAAGATGCAGCCATATAGTTAATATAGCATCTCCCTCTAATTCGCCTTTCGTTTGACTGGTCTAGACGTTGCTTTATTTAAAGACCCTGCTACACGATAATTTTGTGAATAGAAAACTTCTATTCGGAATTCGTTTGTTCACCTTATTGTAGCGGTAGGGTAAAATAAGCTTTTTTAATATAGAGGTGGGACTTACGCTAGTCGCCTAGGGTGATACCACCACGTCAGTTATTTGGTCGTGAAATAGGAATGTTTTTCGGTTTGAATAAAGTGTCCAGTGAAATAACAGGGCATGTGAGACTTCACATCTTTATGTCTCAAGGTAACAGACGCAGTGCAGTAACGTGCAAAATTCTGTCTATCCAGAATGTTGCATGCTCCTGTATCGGTAATAGATATATGTCATCGCTTACCATCTGACGATCGTCGTGCTTGTCCTGTTACCCAATATAATTTTAAAAAATCTTATCGTGTAGCAGAGCCTTTGCGCTCATGAAAAAAGAGTCAAGATCCAAATACTTAATTCGTCTTAAGAACCCAAGATTACATGCAAAACTCTAAAATAGTCTGTTTTTAATAAACAATAAAATAAATATTGTATGTATGCAACTCATCAGACTATACAGTAAGATTTATATTCAATGTTAAAGATTTTAAAGGCACTAAATGTGGATTTATGAATAATTCTGCCAAAGAACTAATTAATGATGTTGATCTTACGCTGGGATCCTATGTACAGTTTTACAAATATTCGCAGTTTTTGTAATCAATAATTTTTTGCGATTATTTCGAGTTTCTATCGTATAGTATAACTCACGTCACGTAAAAAGAACGCTGGAAAATAGTGGAGGGGGTACACAGCGCGGGAAAGCAAAGGTCGACTGACGAACCAATAGCGCAGCTGCAAGCATGCACCATCGTTTAGTTTACCTCGCATCACGTAAAAAGAACGCTGGAAGTGAGTGGAGGGGTATGTTTTCGCATGGGTACATAACATTCGCGCAAAAATGGGTACACAACGCGGGAAAGCAAAGCTCGACTGACGAACCAATAGCGCAGCTGCAAGCATGCGCTGCATGACCCGCCCACCCCGCGCGCACCTTATATCACCAAATAGACCAAGAAATCGCCTAAAATGCGCAGCTTGACCGCCAGAGTTCTTTTCACGTAACGCGAGTTATAAACGAGTAATTTGTTGGACATTTTAGTTTCATTTACGCTCGGTAGGGGCGCTGATCCAGACGAACACTGACGATATAAACTCGAGGTAGCCCTACAGATATTGATACCCGGCATATTAAACAATTACTTATCATAGTTGTACATTCTAATCGCCATTAAGTATGTAAACCTATCTTTGTATCATAGTTCAGCTGCGACGTGTCTTTAGGTGACTTATGATTACAGGAAAGTGTATTTTTTAAATATATAGTATTCTAAAAGTGTGTTTTTATTTATCTTATTATAGAACTCTGCCATTCTCTAAGCCTAATTCTAAAGTATGTATAGCTTAACTTAACATTTTAAAATCTGTGGCGTTTGTAAACCTTTGTGGCAGTAACAAACGAACTTTAGTAAATATGCTACGTCTACGTTTAGTACATACTATGTACCACGGATGATACATAGCTTATGTACTACTCTAGATACTTGTAGCACTATTATTTATTCTGTCCTTTAGCTAGGGCATCGACGTCATAACAATTGCTATGACGTTGATGAACTAGGGTATACTTTCTACATGCAAGTACTTAATTATTATATTAACGTTTATAAAGGTATTCAGCTCGACTTGACTGTACATTTTTTATATAATATAGGCTAGCGTTTGTCCACTATCGGTAGGGTCTTCATAACGCCGGACCTTTGTTGGGGTATTGATGGAGCCGAAGCCAACATCAGGAGCGCATGCAGAGTTTGAGCTATACAATGAGGTACGCCTCTACCTTTTTTATATCGTATAGATAGCGTTTGACCACTACCTCACCCGTTGGTAAGTGATGATGCGGTCGAGGATGGTAGCACGCTAGGGCTGAAGTGGGAACTGGCTCTTAAGGACAGCTGTTGTAACACGTTAGATGTTTAGCGACAGATTTTCTAACATGAGGAAAATAGCTGGCAAGGTCAAGTTTTTATATTCTTAGCGATATTAATATATTCCGAAATTCTAACTTCTTACAAACAAATATATATATAAAACTATAGGGTTATCATATGCATTAGATACACAAATTATGTAGGTAATAGGTATATAAATTCACCTACGCATAGTTATATAAACTACAAATGTTCAATCCTAACTAATATTATAAATGCGAAAGTAACTCTGTGTCACTTTCACGCCAAAACCACTGAACCGATTTAAATGAAATTTGGTACTTTGGTCTAGAGCCTTGAAAAGGGGGATGAAAAATTGTATGGAAGTATCGTCATTTTAAGAGCTAGAAACTTGAAACTTATTTTTTAGGCTGTTGATTCGATATAAAAAAATATGACATTCAAAGTTTGTAAAAGTTTTACCCACAAGGGTGTAATATAACAATAGGGGTTGAAAATTTGTATATAAATAAGTAAGGTTCATATGAATGTTCTACTAAATGGATTTAAATGGAATTTGTTACACAGATAGTCTATAGCCTGAGAAAGGACATAGGCTACTTTTTAATGCGAAAAAAGGGTTGTAAGGGGTTGAAAGGGGGGATGAAAAGTTGTATGGAAGTATCGTCATTGTAAAATCTAGAAGCTTGAAACTTAATGTTTAGGCTGTTGATTAGATATAAATATATATGACATTCAAAGTTTGGGGAAAGGGGAGGGGAGAGGGGAGGGAAATGGGGGAATAGAGAGGGGAGGAAAATGGGGGAATAGAGAGGGGAAGGGGAGTGGGAAGTGGGGGGTAAGGAGAGGGAGAGAGGAAAGTGAGGGGAAGAGGGGGAGGGGAGTGAAGGCAAGAGAGAGGGGGAGGGGTAGGGAGAGGGCGGAGGGGGGATTACCGTGGCGTGGTACGCTGCAGTGTAGGTGGGATACGCATGTGTCTTATTTGTAAAATAATTAGCCTAAATAATTAAAAATGCTACCCAAAGACACTTATCCACGCGGACGAAGTCGCGGGTACAGCTAGTATCTTTATAATTAAGCCGCTTCTACAAACGTAAAACGTTGGCAAGCTTAGTAGTTTCATACATACATCATCAGCTTCGCCCGTTAGCAGTAGATCATTAATTCATCACGATTGGCTCAGAAGCATTGACCTATGTCTCGATGCTCAGACATCTATCTGCCCTCTCTCTGGTGAAGGCCAGTAAGATGTAGCGGATTATACTTAATACTACCACTGACTACCATTTTGGTAACTACTTTTTTATACTTGACATACCACAATCTTTTCATTCTTGCCAGTCAAAGAACGAAGCTTTTTCACAATAGCTTCGCATTTATAATTTCAGTTTGTATCATTTGTATTAAAAAGTTCATCAGTCAGACTCATTTTTTTAAGTATTATCAACTTTGGTTCCTTATGTGTAATTATTATATAAATATGTGTTTATGTAATATTAGAAACATTTTTGTGTGTTGGTAACTATTGTGGACCAAAATCGTGCTACTGTCAAATTGATTGACGTGAGTGACAGTTAAATTTTCAATAATAATTTTTAAAATAGAAAAAGAAGAGCAAAGTATGCATCCGTATTTTGTTGTTGTAATTTTATTTATTTGTCGATCTATTTAAACGAACGGTAATATATATAAAGATGAGGCGAACATATAGATCTAAGAAAGACGCCGGTGGAGCGCTGGACCCCAGAGATGTTGTTCTAAACTTGGACGAAAAGAGTTCTGCTTTTGATGCCTTCTATATTCAAAATATAAAGCAAACCAAACGCGAATTATCTTACGTAGCGGCGTCCAATGTAAATACGCTAGCTTCCAATAAAGTTCGTAAAAGAAAATATGTAAAACGGATAGTGAAAGAAATGGAGCCGGTGCGTCAAAGAGAAACGATGTCTACATCGACATATTTGACTCCAGACAAGTCGATTCGCGTAAATAAAGTCTTGGATACTTTTGACATGTTATTGAATTCATCTCCTGCTGGACAGGAGCAACCTAAGACTGTAAAGAACGATTCTTTTGATAAGCTTTTACCCAAGAGGTAAGTACCTTATTTTAATTAAAATCACTTTAAAATCGTTTATCCCTTTCCTACCGGGTATACGAAAAAACATATAACATGATTAACTTATGTTTATGTTATATCGTTTTGTACATAATAAATAAATATAGGTATTACTTAACAGGGCAACTGTAAAGTAATAAAGAAAATATTTTTTCTGGTTTCTGAGTACTATTTCTATAATCTAAAGTTCTAAGCTTATATATACCTACACACTTTAAGTATAAAAATTGTAAGTAAAGTATGAGTATGTTTTCTTCATTTATTGTAAAAACTTCAATCCATTGAAATTACATATAATTATAACACTTACCTAGAATTTTATATTTTCAAATGTATTACAAACCACAGAATAATTAATAGTACTCTACATACATAGATTCACTCTTTGATAGCCAATATGCAAGATTAAACCTATATACAAAAATGTCAGTAACATTCAAAATGCTACACTGCTAAGCCCCGCCGGCGGCTCTGGGAGTGTAGCATATTTTGAATATATTTAGAATTATTTATTATATTAATTAACTCAGCAAGTCCATGATTCTAAAACTGAGGCACTATGTGGTTGTCAATACTCAGATAGGTGAAGACTCAAATGTCTTATTTAATGGTGGTAAATAGCTAAAATTCTAACATAAACTATAAAGAGCCTCTGGATGTTGGCATTTCAACTCCATCAACCGTTCGTCTTCTGAACGACTGTGTGTGTACAAACTGTAAAATGCAACAAATCATAATAATACTAAATATACTAAGAAAGTATGTTAGAAAGTATTTTAAGTATTAAAATTAGATTATTATTATAATATCAAGGATCACAATAGTATATAAGAATGCATATAATAAAATTGCGAAGGATTCGGTAATATAATTGACATTCATTGATTTTCTAAATAAATACATATTATCTAATATCAAATATGATGTTTCTTTGAAGTGTTACCCACTTAATATTTTTGTAAATTGTTAAACACAATCCAAAATTTAATCGTACCAACGGGACTTGAACCCGCAACCTCCGGAATAACATGTTCCGGTGCTAATAATTAATAATTAGCTTAATTGGCAAAGCACCGGAACATGTTATTCCGGAGGTTGCGGGTTCAAGTCCCGTTGGTACGATTAAATTTTGGATTGTGTTTAACAATTTATCTAATATCCTGTTTCCAGGGAATGCAAAACTTACAAAAGAAGAATCGTGCGCAAAGTAAATAAATATAATTATTCAAGTAGTGATAGCCACAGCACTGGTAAGATAATTCTAAAAAATATTTAATATATTCACAATATTATTGAAGTTATACTTCTTTTGGCGCGATAGAGAAAAATGATGAGAGTGAATTTTTACGATGCGCGCACACACCGACACCTAAATTTAACATCGTGAAGTTAGATCTAGGTGGCATGACTATGTTCAAGTTGTATATGTCATATTTAACGATATATTTTTACGTTAATAAAACATTGTTTATTTAAATAAAATCTTTTTGATTAATTTTAATATTTATCGTTAATCACTACTGCATTTTAGTTATTTTTTTTCCATACACCACAGAAGTATAACTTCTAACGCATGTACATAAGTACACACACTCTTTTTTCGAACACATTTTTTTACATTGATATAGAATAGAAATTACTATGAAATTTTGCAACTAGTTCTGGGAGTATCGTATAACCATTAACACAAAAATATTATTACCGTAATTGATCCAAAATTGCCAGACATAAATAACATGCATAATATTCCTGTTTCACCCCGAAGGATATCAAATGGTTATTTAGGTTACGGCAGAAAGGCTTGACTCAGTGAGTTTAAGCCTTTGTAGTAGTCTAGTGTAGTAGTTTAAAGTGAGACAACATTCGAGTCGCTATCTGCCTTAGCACTGCCAGCTAGTGATGGCAACTAATGTGATTTCACATTAATTTCATCAGCATGCGAATTCGTGAGTCTTAGCTTGCTAATTGCTATTGCTAAGCTATTTGCTAATATAACGATAATTGATAAAAATAAGTACTTATGTATGTGTGTTTTTGTAAATATGCGAATTAAAGAGTGCGTTACACTATGCAGTACATGCTACACAAATTATTATTAAACAATAACACACATTCATTCAATATACGACCCTAAATACGAGTAAATCGAAGATAATAACGAAAACATTGCTGCACTTCATTATTCACACCACCTTGCTAATAATTTAAACGTTAATTCGTTAATAATAATAAGATAATTCAATATTCGACCTGAAATGCAAGAAAATAAAGATAATAATGGCTTAACCTCATTTTTCGCATCGCCTGCTAACCTGCTAATCACGTGAAATGAATTATGAAAGAGATAGGTAGATTTAGTATTCCCATGGTTGTGATGGAGAGTGCACGCTACCGATTAATTCGCTTAACACTTCACAGAATTTCGCAACTACATTTAATTTGCTAATTGCTAATTAAGCATTAGCATGCTAACAATTAATGTGAATGCTAATTAATCCATCTCTACTGCCAGCACCATCGAGCACATAAACTCATCCACAGCTGTCATCATCATCATCATTTTCATCATCAATAATAACACCCTCACCACTGGAAGCATTATGCCAGCGACCCAAAGCCGTGCTATGCTTCAAAAAGGAGCTGGGGTGGCTTAGGTGATCGCTGACAGGGGGCAATACAATACACCCCAAGCGGGACGTCAGTGCAGATCTTATCACCCCCAAAACCAATTATAATTAGAATTAAAACATTCGAGTCTGCTTTATCATACTGGTGGTAGGCAGTATGATGAGGACTGTCACTGCTATCTTAGTTCAGCTAGCGTTGATTGAGTCAAAGCAGAGCACTGCCAAGGATTTTTGTATGATGAGCCTTTCTTTTAAAACCTAAATAACCGTTTTATACCCTTCACTTCACTATGCTTAAGGACTAGCACCAGTAGACATAAAACATCTCATTGGGTCAAGCCTGAAGGATGAACACCTAAATAAAAAATAATTGATAAGAATTTTTGTCATGCCTTGGTCATATGTAATTTATAGTTTATTTTTACTTTTTAGAGTCAGATAAAGAAAATACTTCTCAATCTCAGTCAAATGTGACTGATATAGGGGCACATGAACTAATTATAGAAAAAGAGCCTATAGCTCATAATAGTCCACAATATCTTGATGAGTCTATAAAAAAAATTGTCAACAATATCTCTCTATTCAACAATTTAAAACACAAGGGCTCAAATGTGGCAGTAAATACTTCATACAAAAATATTGAAAGACTGACAAGAAATTCATGCCAAAATTCCCCGATATTACAAAGATCACCATTGTGCAGTACTCCATTCAAAGATAAGTACAGAGGAATGTCAATATACAAGTTTTCCCCGATACCACAAAAGGAACAAGGGATAAGTCCAAATCTAATACCACTGCAAGAAAAAGATGAAAATAATAGTAATGCGAGCATTGTATATGTCGGGACTGATCATTCTAAACTGCTTCAAAACAACCAAGCTTTTCCTGTTACACATTTACCTGATGAAATCATAAAAAATAAAATTGAAATGTCACATGAAAATGAAGCAATAGAAGACAATAAAGATAGTAATCAAAATGTAACAACAGAAGTTGCAGTTATTGGTGATGAAATTAAATATATTAGTCAAAGTTTGTCAAGTGTGAAGAATTCCTTTCAGAACACACATGAAGAACCGTTTTTAGGTTTCGCAAAACATACTAATGATATTGTAACATCCAAAATTGATATACTTCAATGTTTAGAAGATAACAAATCCTTACGAAATGAAAGTAATCTCATTGAAAATGATCTTGAAAGTAGAAACAATGATATGAATGATTCTTATAATGCTTCTATCATTAGTGAATCATCTTATCAAGCAAACACCAGCCATTCGTCAGCTAATTCTGACAGTTTTGAAAGAGAATCATTGTATGACACATGCAATAGCGAACAAAGTTCCAGTCTGGATGGATCTAGAGACAACAGAGAGCCAGTAGTTGCTATAGAAAGATTGAGTGATTCAGTATTCATGAAGTACTACAAACAGATGCAGATTGATTCTCAAGATGTTAATGCGAAAACCGATGACGAATATGAAAGCTTAGCCAATGATTCAAGAGAAGAACTTGAGACTAATATGTCAACCACAGAATCAAATTTTGTTGGAACTAAACCAAATGCCATAGTTATAACTGACTCATCAACAACAGAAGATATGGTTTCGGATGATATGGCATTAGATAAAGAATCTGAAAGCTATGACAAAGCAGAGGCTAATGATAATGAAGATGACAAATATATCAGTTTTGTCACTACACGAAGACGATATGATATATTAAAAGATTCAATGTATATATTAGATAACTCTTGCTGCAGCAGCAGCACCGATTGTGATAAAACTGTACGTAGCAATGTTAATGTTAATTTGGAAAAGTCTGAGTTAAATATAAGTGAAAATACAACTAACAGTTTAGATATATTTGAAACAAAGGATGCGGTAGAAGAAGAATCTAAATTATCAAATAGCCCAGAAAAGGCTGTATCAAATGAGACAATAACTAGAAGATCTAAGACACTAAGACACAGCAATTCCATAAGATTAGATTTAATAAATGTTGCTGGCAAAAAACCTGAGAAAAGAATTTCAAGGAAGTCTTTAAGGAGATCTATGAAATCTCAAAACCAGAATGACTCTTCTAGTACAGAATCAGATTCTACTAAAATAGGCATGACCCTTAGAGAACTAGAAGAAGAAGAACAAAGAAGAATAAATATGAATGAAGATAATAAATCTATAATTGATAATAGTGAGCAAAAACTAGATTCAGACACACAAAAAAATTATGAGAGCCCACGGTTGACAACATATGACTTACGAAAAAATACTGTTATGAATAATCTTGAAAGGTTGTCGTGCACTGGACTCGAGTCAAAATCATGTATAGTTCTTGAACCAGGGAAGAAATGGGAACGGTCGCTAAGTATTTACAGAAGGATGACCATGGTAGCTGATCATTTTGACGAGACAATATTGGAAGATGAGTGTCGAATAAAGAAAGGGAGAAAATACAGACAAAGTGTTATACATACAATGGAAATGCAGGAGCTTAGAGGTATGAATCCTTTTTTTTTAATGTGTAAATTCTCCTTAGAATTTGGCATACAATTAATAATTCCAATGACAATAATTATGTGACATTCCCCTCCAAAGTTTCAGTGTAATGTCAGGTTTGTTATTCACCCGAAAAAAAATTTATAAATGCAAACGTGTGAAAATAAAGATACTTGGTATTGTTGCAGATTCACTTCATAATGATTCAATCAATATTCGAAGGAGCACTTTTGTATCTAAGCCTAGCAGACCTACTATTAGATTTGTAATAGTGAGTATTTGAACTTTCAAAACTACTACATATAACTTATTCATCTTATGAATCAAATTAAATATTGATATTATTTTCAGGATAATAATATTTCCAGAGTAAGCTTAAGTACAAGTTCAGTATTTGATGATTTGAAAGGTAAGTTTTGCCGCGCCAATATATGTTTCATAACTGTAGTAGTAATTTTATAACTAGTAGCAACACAGACTCAAAACAAGCCAACTTTCTACTAAGCTATAATCTGTGCAATTCGTGCGTTTCGCGGAAGAAGACGCTGCGTGGTCTTTGTCCGAGAATTTTTATTTTAATTTTTATTTAGTAATTTACACGTTGCACTACTTAGTGTAGTGTTTTAGTTAACGTTACTATTACTAAGTAATAGTAGAATAATCAATAAACTTTGCACGTGTGAACTAAAGTGTTTGTAAAATTATTTGTGACTGCCATTATCCGTAACGGGATAGTAGCTTGGTTCTGCGCCTTTGTTCTGTAAAAAAGTGTCTAAAGCCAAGTGCATGCATCTTTCCCTGCAATACACAGGTTAGTTTTACTAAAAATCTGTATGGTCAAAGTGAAATGTGATGAATTAGGGTTGCGTCAGCGTCAGTCGATTACGCGGTAGGGGAAAGTTCGTCACTCGCTTCCTAGTATGTGTCGTGTTTGTCGAGTTTAACCAGCCAGTGTTTTTTCCCAGGATTTTTGAACGAGGAGTGTGATGATACTGTTATCGAGTTATCAAAACTCTCGATCGCTGATTCGGAGCACGAAGTTACTATACTAGATAACTTCCATGAGTCTGAGCGAGTGACCACAGCTCGGGACTACGTGTTGCGTCGATGCAATCAAGCCGAGCCTGTCCTCTTTGATGAATGCTACCCAGAAACGTAAGTACGATTCTACCTACATATATCTAAATGTATACCTACCCTACAACATCAGCATTGTTTACCAGAAAGTAGGTCATGCAAATATCAAAATGGTGGTATTTTGATAAACATCTGTGTTTAGTTGTGCCAATGTATTCTACCCTACATATTTTCTCCACATGGTATTTTCAACATCCGTCTGTAGGTTAGAATTAGCTCTGTACATTGGCCTTGCCAAATCTGCTATTTATAAAAAAGTAATAAATTAAGTCAGAATCCAACTGTTTAGTTGTAATAAATGGTTTTTTCCTAATGACCGGGACAATTTTTCAGAGTGCTGATGTCAATTTAAATGTAATGTACATGATTTTAACTGACAAGCTGCTAATGTATTTACTCATAAAATATAACCTTCTCGTTGCATGTAAGGTAACATTGATGATACCTAATTTATCAACCTCCTACACTTAAAAAAACATCCTTGAATATTATAAGCAACAAAAAGTTTGTTGCTAGAAAAATATGATTCATACATTTCAGGTAATGTTAGAAATGTATGAGCAAACTATTAGTCATACAATGTTGTTATTGAGATGGTCGCTAAGTATTTACAGAAATAATTTATAAAATATCCTAAAGGTCAAAATTGTTGATTTTTAGGATATTTTATAAATTACTTAAGAGTGACTCAAGTTAGAAGATATCATTAAGTTTCCTGCTAGCTCCAGTTATTTTGCATCTTATTTGCTTAAATTAAACAATGTTTAATAAATATATGTTGCATCACATGGTGTTGAAATTACAGAGAAAATCAAATTTCTAAACCAATACTTTTGATTTGTATAAATGACCCAATTATAATGAAAAAGATATTGCTATGCATTTTGGCTAGTCACATCTGTCGTAGAACTGATAACCATTGGGTATATATGTTCTACGAGTGGAGACCATGGCTCGGTAGTCATACTGTAGGGCGCCCTCCAGCTAGGTCCAATTATAGTCTCCTCCAATTATAGTCCTAATAATTAATAATCATAGAAATCAGAAACAGTGATACCGCAAAAGATTCCATGTTCAGGCAGTTAAATTATAAATGGCAATCCATCAATCACTAAATACAATCAATAAGAAAGGTTACTAATCTTCTCAAACAATTGATGTCAACAAAATCAGGTCAGTAGTGTCATAAGACAACCTTGTGTTAACAATATGAACATTGTTCTTTACAAATCATGGTTATATAACAACATTTTAGCATCACACCTCCTTAGTCTAAGAAATGATGTCTTAATTTACTTTATAAAATTTGTATTTATTGAAATAATGCATTGTCTTGCTAGCAACGATGGGCAAGTGATACAAATTTATTTTTTACTTTAAAACCTTATAAAGAAATTAACCTTTTGAGCGCCACTCTACAAAGGCACTCCCGTGCCCTGTACGCCAAGCAGTACAGTTTTGTACTGTTTTTGTCTTCTATAGAAGACACTGGTATACAGATCCTGCAAATGCTTGTCACGTATGTGTGACTTTGATGCTCAAAAGCTTAAAGCTCGTAAGTTTTGTTTGATTAATTCTGCTTAATTTCTGTGAACACGCTCATGAGACCCAAGTGTGGTGTTATGGTGATTGTTTAGAGGACCACCCTACAAGTATACTTATATGCCAGTTCAAATCGTAGCACAGGTGTTCATCCACAAGTGGTAGAACCATATTACATTGATGTTCTGCCTCGCTGACTTACCACCAGCTTATCACGATCAAGGAGAAAATCGGCTGCCATAACCTTACTGTGTTCTGAAAGCACACAGCCCTTGAGAGTCAGTATTCTAGGGCTAGCATAATCATCATATTCAACCACATCATCACTTACTGCCAGGCGAGATAGGGGTCAAATGCTGTATGCTGCTGCTGGAATGTAGGTCAATGCAAGACTCAATAGAATTTTCATTGTTTCTGAAATCCAGAGATGTTAAAAAGTCAGAATGCAACATTATATCTTTTAAACTTTTGAGTGCCAAAAACACATATACGAGACAAGCACTTGCGGGCCCTGTACAGCAAGAGTCATGTATAGATGACAAAAACTGTACAAATTCGTACCACTTGGCGTGCAGGGCATAGGAGTGTGTTTGTGGCGTGGCACCTAAAAAGTTAACAATACAAAGAAACACTATTTTATTAAATAAAGTAGGTAACACACAAATATTACGATCAGAAAATTTCAAAGTGTGAAATCTGTGAGATTTGGAAACATGCCCAAGAGCAATATTAATCTAGCTACGAAATAGCTATGAAAACTCAAGTTGGAATGTTGCCCAAATAACCAATTTTTCCTTGTGTGCATTGTTTTGAAAACATTTTGCTGTTTCTGCTTAACTAAAAGCTTTACTAAGAATTTTCTACATTGTTATATTGGCCACCTACTGCTGCATATACATAAACATACTATGTTGTGTTACGTTTCTCAATTACATAGCTTTTGATGTTAATTTTATGTAGGCTAATTGGTTGAAACTATTAACCTTTTGAGTGCCAAAGTCACATATATGTGAGAAGCATTTGCGGGCCCTGTACGACAGGGTAGTCTATAGATGGCAAAAATCATACAAACCCGAACCACTTCCCTTTGAGTTTTCATACCAAACCCGATATTGTATGTCGAACAAATTTTGCATGAAAAACAGTAGAGCACCTCTAGTGGTTACTACACTTCACTAAATTTAGACCAATCAGAGAGCCAGAATAAATCGAAAACTATGTGAGATCTGTCAAAAGCGTTTACGATAAAAACTCGTTCTAAGGGTACACGGGAGTGCGTTTGTAGCGTGGCGCTCATTATTGGTATTATAATTTATTGGTCCAAAAACATGAGTATGCATACAAACAAATTTTATACTTTTGCAATTTGTTAAAACGTTGTAAAGTAGCGTCATTCATGTTTTGCCTATTTAGGCTGTTGTCACTATTTTTTTGTTGTTCAGAATTCAGATAATGAAAGCATTATTTTTAGTATTGCATAAATTTATTTAGTTAAATTACACCATAGGAGAGGCCTATGACCAGCAATAGATACGCTACTATATCTAGTAACAAAGTAACAAATTTAATTAATCCAAATATAATATCTCCATTTCAGTAATCTTTCAGAACTTAAATCTATTGTAGTTTTTACTTCCATTCGATTTGTAATTTTCGCTATTATTATATATCTGACCATATAGATTTCCGTATGCATTTAAGCTGACAGACATTCAGTATCTTCCAGTTACATAAATCTCACTGTTTATTTACTTTATTATATCTTATAGGCTAGCATTTGACCACTATTTCACCTGATGATAAGTGATGATGCGGTCGAAGATGGTAAGCACGCTAGGCTTAGAATGGAAACTGGCTTTCAAGGATAGCTGCCGGAACACAATAGATGATTTGGCAACAGATTTAACAAAAAAAAAACTGAATATGGGAACTGCTGAATACACACACAGTAAAAATTGTCTCATACAATACAAAAAATACTTTAGACCCTTAAAGTGTAGTAATATAAAGATGTGCAAGCAAGATCCATACTAAAACATTGGGGTAGTTATTTCATCAATGTATGAGGAATATTTCATTACTGAACGAATCGTAAGGATTATTCATTACATTTTTTTTTATGGTTAAACACACTTGCATTGGTCGACTGTCTGTTCTGTTAGACATCCAACCGGTTTCAAATATTAGTAATATTTTTAATAATTAACATTTCCTTTGCTTTTTGCATCCGCTTGATTTTCATCACAGATCAGATCAGTCTCTCTTCCCGCCACTTTATCTGTCACTGTCTGTCATGTCATAGACCACAGACCATAGACGGAGTATATTAAAATGACCTAGCATTGAAATAAAAATAACAACATTTTTTTATCCTTCTCTGCATATGTGATTTAATTGTTTGGCTCCAGCTCTGGCTCCCGACAAAATTACGTTGTTCATTTTATCTTATAGCTGGCATATGTATCACGTGTTCATCATTTTAGTCGGGTTATATCTCTATAATTACATCGCATATGCTAATGTCTTGTCTATTTAATTTTCTGTCTACGCCACAGACTAATAATAACATCATAAGATAAACTCTTCGCTCTAAAACGAATGCGCCTAATTAGGGGCCACGCCCGCTCTTAATAACCCATATGCAATGTGGTGTAATGCCCCTTTTATGTAGCGGCAGATTTCTAATGTTAATCCTTATTCCCTTGGCAGGGTTCTGAAGAACTGTCGCAAGATCGGCGAGGGTGTCTACGGAGAGGTGTTCCTGTGGAGAGGCAGAGATGGCAGAGCGCGGGTTATGAAGATAGTCCCCATCGCTGGCACACTGAAGGTCAATGGGGAAGACCAGAAGGACTTCCACGAAATCATCTCCGAGATTGTGATTGCTATGTGAGTGATTTTATTTTCAACTTTAAAGATAACAGATGTTCTTTATTTTCGGCATAGTTTCTTTTCAACCGACTTCCCAAAAAAAAGGAGGTTCTATATTCGTCGGTATGGTTTTTTTGTGTGTATGTTACGCGATTACTCAGTCAATTGTTAACCGATTTGAATGATTCTTTTTTTAATCGGTAGGGGGGTACGTTTCCGAGCTGGTCCCATTGTAATTTTATCAAAATATGATTAGTATCTCCAGAGATATGACGATAAACGTCTCAAACTTACTACTGAAATTGACTTGCGGGGCGTGGAAGTCGGTTGTTTTGTTTTTAAACTATCTTAATTATTATTTATTAAGATTTCTCGCAATGTAATTTTTTTTATATGAGATAAACAAGCGTTTGCCCACTATTCACCTGATGTTAAGTGACGATGTAGAACGCTTGCCTAGAAGATATCTATTCACTCACGATTTAAAATTGTACTTGCGAGAAACAGACTCTGGCATGAAATTTCAAATCCTTCTCTGTTTGTATGATAAATGTGGATGCATAGCGCTTTGTTTTTCAAATGTCTTACAAACTGCCAAGCTTCTTGCTTGTCCTATTACCTTAATCTATCTAATACTATAAGAATCTTTTTCCTGACATACTGCCTGACTGACTGACTGACAGACAACGCACAGTCTAAACCGCTGGTCGCAGAGACTTGAAATTTGCAGGGTATATTTGTCTTAGTATTATATATATTTAATATTTGTCGTAATGGTGTACTAAGAAAGGATTTTCTAAAGTTCACCCCTTTAGGGGATGAAATGGGGGTTCAAAGTTTGTATGGAGAAACAAGATTAGATAGTATTTTCTATTCAAAACTTCACACAAGTGCTTCAATAAAATAATAAGTAAATACGTGTTTTTTGAAATTCTTGTGTTCTTGTGGAAAATGTTTTTTTTTTTAATTCCACCCCTAAGAGGGTGAATTGGGGTAACAAAGTCTGAAATCAATATTTTCGGATTGTGCTGAAATTTGGCATGCAGATAGTTATTATAACGTAGGTATCCGCTAAGAAAGGATTTTTCAAAATTCACTCCTTAAGGGGATGAAACGGGGTTTCAAAGTTTGAACCGCTTTTGCTGTTACTTCTTTGATGTCTTTTATGATAGAAAGGTTTTAACAAAAAAGTTTTAAGTAGATAAAAGAATTCTTTAACGCGGGCGAAGCCGCGGGGCACTTCTAGTGAATCATAATAACAGCAATAAACAAGTACCATTTTCCCTATAACTTAAACATAAAATGATAAAGATATTATGTAGCATGTTTTTCCTAGGAAATGTTTTAAAACCAAACATTTCCATAGTTAACGTTCTCTTCCTACGCAAATATGCATAAAATTATCACTTATTAGCAATAGAAGTTTACTGTGTTAGCAATTGACTTATCTTGTACATTGTATAGTGATGATGTGGCATAATTTGAATTTGCATAATCTTTGTAAAATGGTGCTCATAACAACGATCTTGGTTTTATAGCGTAACTAGCTGATACCCGCGACTTCGCTCATTTACACCAAGAATTTAGTAGCCTATGTTCATCCTCATACTATAAAGTATATCCTTGTTAAATTTCAGTATGATCGGATCGTCCGTTTAGGCGTGATTAGGTAACAAACAGACAGTGACAGAGTGAGAGGAATTTTATTTCTTGCCTAGTAACAAATTTCTAATCGAAATTGTATAACTTAGCTATTGCCGTTGTAATACAATTGTATAACACGTAGCAATGTGTTATAATACCGCGAAACACTTCCAGGTGTTGAACTATACAGCCTAGAACAAAAGGTGTGTACTAAAATAGACTAAAATAACACGTGTTCATGTTACCGACCTCTACGAAGTTGTATGACTCACTTGTATGACTTTTATGTTCATGGTAATCTGTACTTTTGTTCTTTTATGCATTTTCTTTTATGTCTTCGTCTTGTTACCTAATATCATTAATTAGGTTAACAGGAGAAACAAAACATTCGCCTGATGTGAAGCGATGATGTTTGAGTTCATAAACGACGAAGTAATCCGCGAACACGCATAAAATATATATATATATATAAGGTCGAATTACGGTCGAAACTTCCTTTTTTGAAGTCGGTTAAAAACAGCAATAAATAATAACCGCAGTGCGCGACTCCTCCGATATTGTAATATAATAATGATGTTTTGGACGGCCCGTTTGACGTAAAAGTAGGTAGCTTGCTCTCGTAGCTTTAATAAAATTACAAAGCTTACCATCATACCAACATAAGAAGATAATCTGCCTTACTTTGTTCCTACAGCACACAGCCCTTGAGAGTTAGACCATTCTATGCCCAGCGTGTTCACAATTTTCGATCACATCATCGCTTACCACCAGTAGAGATAGTGGTCAACCGCTAGCTTATCAGATACACATAAGCTAATATAAACTTATTCTTGACTCTTGGCTAACCTTGTGGTTTAGTTTCTCGAGGACGCACTCTCGAAGGAAACTGATCGATTTCTCTTGCTCCAGTTAACCTATGAGTCATGTTATTTCAACGGAATTGGCATTTGGCATGCTTATTCATTTGCATATTTAACAAATTATTGCTCACATAAAATGTTAAGTTGTATGGATAAAATTAATACTATGTAGTGTGGTAGGTTAGTTAGGCTCTTTCGTGTGTTTTTAGTAGTACATAATTACTAGGAATGAAATGGTTTTAATTTGTAATAATTTATGATCGTTAAAAAACTAAAAGAACCGACTTCAAACGTCGCGCTAGCCATTTTCAGTACCAACTACCAAGTTTGATTTGTTTATCTCCATATCTGGATATACTGAATAGATTTCGATAGAATTTAAATGGGACCACCTGAGAAGTATAACCTTTCAAACATAAAAGATTTTTCCAGATCGGAAATCCTGATTTTATTTTCGCAGTAATCTGTGACAAGTGCAAGTCGGACTCGCACTCGTAGGGTTCTGTAACAAAGAGTATTTTATAGCAATCATTTTTCGCTACCATAAAATTAACTTTGTTTTTCATAGTGTTCTTTTAAAAAATGCCAAGTTATATTTGCGGTAGCTTTATCTAAAAAACTACTTACTATATCTCGTTCAAACCAATTGTCGTTTCAAGTGTTTATTGATATCTACAGCATATATATTTTTTAGATTTTTCACTTCCTTCAAAAGTTAGATAAAGGGGGGAGGGTGGAGACACCACTTAACACTTTAGAAGTGTCTATCTTTCAAATGATTGACTTTAAGAAAAATGGTTTTAGGAATTTCAATGTCATTCTTAAAGACCTTGATATAGACGAATCGATTTAATGAAAAAAAATTGTTAAGTTTCTGTTCCATGTAGTGGGGAGCCCTTAAACTTTTTTTTGTTTAAAATCGTAAAGCGGTTCAAAGAATACACCTACCTACCAAGTTTCAAGTGTGTAGTCTTAATAGTTTCGGAATGAAGTGGCTGTGACATACGGACGGACAGACAAGACGAATCTATAAGGGTTCCGTTTTTTACCATTCGGCTACGGAACTCTAAAAAGTAATCTATATTATATATAGCTATAAAGCTATATATATAAAGCTATATATATATATAGCTATAAAGTATCTCTTTGTTGAATTCCAGTAGGATCGGGTCGTCCGTTTAAGCGTGATTAGGTTACAAACAGACAGAGTGCCTGGATTATATTTTAAACCTACTTCAAAAAAGGAGGAAGTTCTATGTTCGTCTGTATGTATATTTTTTTTAATGTTTGTTCATCAATATTTTCTCCAATTGTGAACCGATTAAAAAAAATCTTCAGTTCAAAAGGATATACTCCCGAGGTGGTCCCATTGTAATTTCATCGAGATCTGAAAAGTATCTCCAGAGATATGACGATAAACGTCTCAAGCTTGCTACGGAGACTGACTCTCGCGGCATGGAAGTCGGTTGTTTTAGTTTTTAAACTATCTTAATTATACAGAGATGAAGAAGTATATAATTTTTGCAGGGAATTGAGCGCACTGCGCGCTCCCATAGCAGATATTGAACGCCAATTGGATGAGGGGAACGACATTCACGCACTTGACCTGCACGCTATTGAAAACGCCACTGATGTCTTTAATGAGGTAAGCGACATTTTTTTACCATTTAGTTTTTTTTCAGTACCTACGAATTCTCACAAAAAAAATAAGAGGATATTTTTTTAAATGGTAAAACGTAACAGGACAAGCACGACGCTCGCCTGATGGTAAGCGATGACGACTACCTATTACAGATACAGCAGCAACAAAATTCTGGCAGTCCAGAATTTTGCATGTCACTGCACTGCGCCTGTTACCTTGCGACATAATGGTGTTGAGTCTCACATGCCCTGTAATTTCACTGGACACCTTGCCGTTTCAACCGAAAAACATTCCTATTCCACGGCTGAAAATTAATTGGCAAAGTGGTGGTACCGCCCCAGGTGGACTAGCAGAAGTCCTACCACTACAAAAATATTATGTAAATGTTTCGCCTGACTCGCTATCAATAAGTAACTTACCACCTCAAGGATAAAAATCTGCCGCTATAACTTTACGGTGTTCCGGCAGCACTAAACCCTTAGAGAGATGCCATTCTCGGCCTAGCGTATTCACCATTTTCGACCACATCATCGCCTATCACCAGGCACAAACGCTAGCCTATCATATTCAAAAAAAGTTAACCTACCTATCTTGAGTCAATATAGAGCGGTCTTGATTATACGAACCAGCCCATGTTTCATTTCAGGCCAATAAACTCTGAACAAATGTCGGTGTCTGATAGTGATAATTTTTCGTTTTATTGTTTTTAATTGAACAAAGGCTAAAACAGGATGGTACCGTTGCATTGTGTCGATGTTTCTTGTTTAAACAATGCGGCCGGATAGTAAATTAAGGAAACAAGGGGATTGTCGAATTCTGAGTATTATGATGTACTGTCTTGAACTTTTCGTCTTTAAGTTTTTGTTTTGTCAAACATCTTGGCATAGTGGAGGCAGGATGCCTAAAGACAGACAAAGTATTAGGTGGTAAGAAAATTTTGTCCGCGTTATGGGTGGACCTACTCAATCAGATCTCGATGACATTACGAGGGACAAAACAGGAAGCATACTCTATTAAACATTTTTTTTTTTAATCGGTGTTAACCAAATCCGTCCGTCACGGATTTTTGAAGTAATAAACATTTAAAAAACAGTGTCGAATATTGAGAACCACCTTCTTTTTGGAAGTAAGTATAAAAGTGAAAACCTAATAACCGGCCAAGTGCGTGTTGGGCCACGCACAGTGTAGGGTTCCGTAGTAGCCTGTTATTCAATGCAAGTCTTTACCCGTTATAAACAAGCAACTAGGTACTCCGTCTTTGTCACTTTAAAGGATTTTGTATTTAGTACAAAATTATCCAACACCCAAGTTCAACGACTATTACTGCTAAACTAATAAAGTTATCTTAACCGCACTTTCCTTTAAAGTTCATGAAATGCGCTATTATCACGATTTTTTCCAGATTTTTCAAGCCAGCAGTTTAGCTTTTAGAGGGGGGGGGGGGGGACGCCCTACTGGAACAAAAATTTGCACTTTAAAGTTTAATATTTCGTAAATGGAGCATTCAATCGAAAAATTGTATTAGCATCCCTCACATCATTTTAAAAGACCTATTCAACGATACCCCGCACGATGGGGTAGATGATGAAAAAAAAATGCACCCCCACTTCTCATATAGGGGAGCTACCCTAAAAAAAATATTTTTCAAAATTTTATTTCAGCACTTTGTCGGCGTCATTTATTTACATACCCCCCACAAAATTACAGCTTTCTAGTATTAACGGTCTCTTAGCAAAACCTCGGACAGACAGACGGACGGACATGACGAAACTATAAGGGTTCCTTGTCAGGACTACGGAACCCTAAGAAGTGCGTAATCGTCAACATGCTCACTTGCTTTTCTAGTCCACTGTCAATATTGTTCTTTCTTCTTTTTTCTTTGCAAGCAATAATTTTATAATACCAACATTACCAATATAAGACAAAGCAATATCAAAATAACAAATCTTTATTAGAATCGAAACAATTTACGAGATTTGACTAAGTACGAGTACGACTAGTATGAGTGGACCAGATACCGGAACTCAATGACCCAATTTGAACATCCACTCATTAGCCGATTTTAGCCATTATACACCGGAAATTGTGGCTAACACTAATTAGTGGCCTATCTGAGAGTGACCTATATCGCGATCGATCTCTTGGAACCAATATAAAGTCAAATACGGCTTAAACAATGTCCACAATATAACAGTTAGCATATTTTGCTCTTTTCTATGCCAATTTTTATTTCTCTTTTCTATACGGCGTCTCTCGCCATAGACAACACGCTCAGCCACTTATTATCGAGACATGACATGAGACATGCCCTGTTATCCCGAACTTAACAGTTGTTTATTGAATAAACTAAATGACGCTCCATCTCTGTCATTTCGTTGATTTAAATTACCACTATCAAACTTCATGATACGAGTAAGCCCCATCGACTTTGCACACATCTCGATTCAAGCGGTCATTTCGCTCGTACCATAGTAAGATGTGAAAAGAGCTCCCGTCCCAGTATTGCGACTGTGAGTCCTTCAAAAGGGGTGTTAATCTAATCTTGACAGATCGGAAACGCACGAGTGACACCTCTAGTGTTACAAGTGTTCATATGCGACCCTCTTCCCATCAGATCGGCCTACCTATTCTTCCATACTGGCTATATAACCATGCTATGCCTGTGCTGTGTGCAGGCAAAATCGATCAAGCCGTTTGACTGTATAGAGAAATCGAACAAACACTAATATTAACATTTACAATATCTCGTAGGTGTTACTTGTAAACCACATAGAAAAGTGAGTTTTTTATCTGCAGATTTACTAATGACACACAATAATCGTGTGGGAATTATACGTAAATAACCGTACCTCAGTTATTTCATAAAGGAAATCCCATAGCTGCGGTTTCATATCGTTATCAAAATTCACAAGGAAAAACCCGTTAAGTTCTCAATGCAAACATCCTATGACTCATGTTACAGAATAAATAATAGTACAGGTAGTCATGTGGGAATGCATCATTGTAGGTAGTATTATATATAATTGTCCACAGTATATCCGCATAAGGTAAAATACGCGATACTCCAACAATCAGGAAATGTTATTGACCTCGAAATAAGGTCTTATTTGTATATAAAATGCATTAAGTACATTGAAGGACGTTTGTAGCTCGATCAAGTACCCTTAGTACTGAGAGTTTTTATACCGAACTCGATATCGTATATCGTGCAAATTTTCTAGTGGTTACTACACTTAACTCAATTTAGACCAATCAGGGAGCCAGAATAAGTCGAAAACTATGTGAGATCTGTCAAAAGCGTTTACGATGAAAACTCGTACTAAGGGTACAGGCTAACTACAAATTGAACTACTAAAGGCAGAAAAAACGCCTTTATAATGAATGAAAAGAAGATCCCTTCTACCTGTTTTAAAACCCAGCCAACACAAAAGGTTGCATTCCTCTGAAAAGAAGTAATAAATCAAACTAGTGATTTATCAGGATTTCTGAACCCATCCAACATTTGTTACTAATATCAGAATAGATTTGTTCACAAAGAAGTCAACAGACAAAGGAATTCTTAGTAACAAAGAAATTAGTGATAAAAGAACAGATTTAGCTGACCCAATGGAATAGCGTCGACCTCAGCAGATAATGTTTCAAAACCGAATGAGGTCACACGTTAACAGTTTCTCCACAACTTGACTAATCATTTGCGCTAATTTGCAAAATTCTATTTCGAAACTCGTGTCGTTGAAATTTGCTACGGTTTTAAAAAGCGTATTGGAGTAATGACCCAATGAGCCGATTGCATTTAAGAGATATAATAGTTTCAGTACACACGATTTTTTTTAAGAAACCGTCTCATTTATACAGTCGTGTGTGGTTCCTTGATACATTAATTACTGTTGATAAGAGAACTGGGCCAGAATGTTATCAGTAAGACAGACTTATCTTTGTACAGATGGCCAGACGATTTGCGCGGCATTTTAGTTCGTTTATCAGTAATTTGCAACGACTAGTATATGATAGTTTGTTACAGTAACCGTTTGATCAGTTATACCCGCGTGATGAAAGACTATCATTATTTTCGAAATACATAGAATAAAAATATGTAACAGACGGTAAGAGAATGGCAATATCATTAATCAGAATCAAATGATTGTAGACGATATACTATAATAGTTCACTTACTATCAATGCACGCGGTCGTTCAATCAAAGTCTTCTGCCGATATATTTTTACGAGCTTTGCCCTGCGGTTTTACCCGCGTAGACATCCCGTGGGAATATCGGGATAAAAGTACCCTATATGTTCTTCCAGAGTCTAGCTCTAGGCTATCTACAAACCAAATTTCAGCTCAATCGGATGAGTAGTTTTAGCGTGAAGAAAGAAAGAAAGAAAAATCATTTATTCAGCATATTTAAATAAAAAAGCTTAAAGTTAAAGAATAAAGTTAAATATTATGTCAAATATATATAAATATATATATGTGTACGAATGTCACGACTGCCAGGATCATCGACCCTGGAAATACAGGACGCTGATATTCTGAAAGGCCTGAAACGTGTGTTGGACTAACGCAGAGAAATAAATAGATAAATAAATAAGAAGTAACAAACATTCGCACACATTTTTCCTTTATAATATTAGTAGGATTGTAAACACTTTATTGTAAACACTTACAGAAACATAATATTAACTGAAGTCCCACTACTACAATGACTTTACTACGAATTACTGATGATGCATACATATATAATTACTCAGCAAAGCATCGAGCATATCTCACATAGTACCTATACAAACCTATTATAATTTTACTGCGATTATATAGTGCAGTTAGAAATTACCGCCGCTAGGCCCGTCGTACACAGTACGACGCAAATATCCAATATCCGACGACTTTAGTGTCGAGGCGACTAAATAAATATTAAATAAAAATTCAAAGACACTACATGGGTACACATGCAAACGTTGCTGACATTCTGATTTGTATTGCAGTAGTCGCCTCGATACTAAAGTCGTCGGGTATCGCAGATTTGGGTCGCACTGTGTACGAAGGCCCTTATTCTGATATATAATCGAGAAAGCGTTAAGGTCAAAGCCACACATGACTTTCAATCAAGTCAGTGAGGAGTTCAATAACGCATAATTGAAACTAAAGTTACGTAGTCATCCGACTCCGCCGGAATGCTCATATACTTACTCTCTTATACACTATCCTTTTTATTCCTTCCACGCCTTTATACCTCAAAGAGCGATTTACCTTCCAGTATCTTACACATTCCCTTTCTTTGCGCTCATCTGAAACTCTTGAACTTCAAATACCTATTCACTCCACCCAGTATTTTGACAATTCTTTCACTGTTCAAGATATCCGTTTATGGAACGCTGGAAATCAGACGTGCTAAATCTTTGCCAATATTTAAAAATATGGTAAAGAATTACCTGTCCACTATACATTAAATGCTATCAAGATTTTTATTGACTTTATTTTATTATTTGAATATTTATTACTTATATATATTAGTATATTTTATATATATTTTTATAAATGTATTAGAATTGGTATATATTTGGTACCTTGATATTATTTATTTTTATTGAGCACCACCGTCCATTCTTTGTAATACCATCCATATGTCCATCCTAAGGTTGTCTGGTAGAGATCGCTTTAAGCGATAAGACCGCCGATTGTATTACCTAATTTTTTTAAAATTAAGATCTAAAAGTGTTTTATATTCATGGTAATCAATAAAGAGTTATTGTATTGTAGTCACTTTATATAATCCGTAACCAAAGTTTTTACGTGACGTCATAGGTATATGTCACTTGTTTTGTTTTTAATGATGACAGAATGTTATTTACGCTAGCTTTCTCGTACGCAAATCGACCGTAAAATTACACATCATATAATAATTTAATATGTATTGTCCAACTCTTGTTATACAAATTGAGTTGCAAAAAGACAGATTATATAAGACACTGGGATTCGACCATTAATTTAACATCTTGTAAGCTGAGTCGATGATCTCGGGGTAAAATACAAAGTGTGTTAAGTACTTTATGCTTGCATGTGCGTGCGTATTATATCACTAAATATTATATAATTTAAGATCGTTTACAAAATGCAATAAAACCGGCTAAGTCGAGTTGAACTCGCCCATCGAGGCTTCCGTACCATCCAATTAAGCTAGACCTCTAATTTGTATCAGCGCTTATATAACTCAGAGGTCTACATTAATTGGCGCAAACTATGTATGTATGGGGACACCCCTTGCTTCTTGCCAAATTTCATGATTCTTGTTCAACGGGAAGTACCCTATAGGTATTCGACCTAAAACCTATAGGATACTTCCGGTGTACCTGTAATTGTCAATTTTGGTTATAAGCAAGGTCTTAGAGCACAAGTAAAGGAAAAATTCCGAAAAATAAAAAAAGTTGTAAATTAAGGTACATTTTGGTACTAACAAGTTTTCGCAAAAATCTAAATTTGCCCATATCTTTTTATTGTGTTGACTCAAGACCTTAATTTTTATACACCCAATAGGGACTATAGACCTCAGTATCAAGTATAAATTTCAACTTGGTAGGTCCACCTGTTCCTGAGAAAATCAGTGGTGACACACGGACAGACAGACAGACAGACGGACAAGAAAGTGATCTTATAAGGGTTCTTTTTTTTTAACCGACTTCAAAAAAAGGAGGAGGTTTCTCAATTCGACCGTATATTTTTTTTTTTTTTTTTTTTTTTTTTTTTTTTTTTTTTTATGTTTGTTCGCGGATAACTTCGTCGTTTATGAACCGATTTCGATTATTCTTTTTTTGTTCGAAAGGAGATATCCCAAGTGTGGTACCATGGTAATTTTATCGAGGTATGATAAGTATCTCCAGAGATATTGAGATAAACATCTCAAAATTGGTACTGAAAATGAATATTTTTTTTATGTTTGTTCGCGGATAACTTCGTCGTTTATGAACCGATTTCGATTATTCTTTTTTTGTTCGAAAGGAGATATCCCAAGTGTGGTACCATGGTAATTTTATCGAGGTATGATAAGTATCTCCAGAGATATTGAGATAAACAGCTCAAAATTGGTACTGAAAATGTATAGCGCGGCATTGAAGTCGGTTGTTTTTTAGTTTTTAAACGATATTATTTCCTTTTGAGGTACGGAACCCTAAAAACCGACTTCACATGCCGCGATAGTGAAAATATCCACTAGTCATAATCGTGGCATCGAGGTATCAAATTTGTTTATATTGTTTATCTCTATATCTCTGGAGATTATTATCAGATCTCGATAAAATTTGAATGGGACCCAACGGGAGGCATAATCTCTCAAACAAACAAATTCATTATTAATTATTCAAGTCGGTTTAGATTTGACGGAGTTCTGAGGTAACTTGAGAACCTCCTCCTTTTTTGTGAAGTCGGTTAAAAACAAAGCCCCCCGCCCCGCAGCGTCTGTGTATGTCTGTCTGTTTGCGATGAACTCAAAAACTACTGAACGGATTTTCTTGTGGTTTTCACATAGACAGAGTAATTCATGGGGAAGGTTTAAGTGTATAATTTATTAAGGTTTTGTGTAAATTGGTTGAAATATGACAATGATTATTGAAAACGTTTATTCATACTCCACGCAACAAACTGGTGCAAACAGATGCAGGCATATAAATATTATGCTCTGTCCGTGCGAAGCCGGGGCGGGTCGCTAGTCAATATACAAATCAAGCAATAAAACAGGTCGTTTTTCAATTGATTTCAATATCGCTTTGTCTCCAATTGAGTACCTCGAGATAATTCACAACTGAACGGTGTTTGATCATGAAATTGATGTAACGGCTCTTTGTTCTTTTGTACGTCTTCGACGTCTTTGTCATCCGATAAGATATTTCTAATAAACATGTTATTGAAATTTTGTTTGTAATTTAATCTCAAATAATACACATGTATAGTAATAATGGATTAGAATGAAAATAAATTTAGATGAATATAATAGAGAAAGTGACGCGGTGTGCACTGTTCCATACAAATGTATTCCCCCGTTTCCTCCCTGGAAAATGCTTCTAGAGCAAAATTTGTTTCTACAAAAAATCCAGGCCTGCTGTAGCCATGCTATATATATCATTTACTTTTTTGACTAACCAAACAATTAACCAATAGCTACAGCAGACTGAACTGACTGACTGACAGAAAATTTCTGAAATGACGCGAAAATGACGCTGACTGATGACTACGCGCCTCAGATCTTAAACCGCTAAAAGAGACCTATAGATCAATAGTGTAATAGATCACGTCGTTTGCCAAGTCTCATTTTTAGAGGCACGTATTATACCCAAGACCCAACGGCCCCTAGACAAAATCAAATATCTGTTTCCTTTTACTCTAAGGCAACTTCAAAATGTATAGGAATGACAACGTTGTTGCGGAAAATGTCATTTCCATACTTTAAGAACTTGCGTTAGCGTGAATGGAAACATAAACCGGATTTGTCTTATGTAGGATGGGTACAAACATAGTATTCGAATAGCCTTGCAGTTTTGTATGTGGAAGTTCTACTTGCACTATTATTGACACATCTTTTTTCCGGCCCATTTGTTAGCAATTTAATACTGCAATAAATAGAACAATAACACAGGTTACCGAGCAAGTTTAAAATACCACGTAACTCTTTAATAGCAAGCAAGCATTGTTTACGCAATCGCGTGATATGACCTATACAATACGTGATTGGTAATTGTAACGTGATTCGAGTATTGCTCTCGAATGACTGTAATTAGCGAACGTCAACATAGATTGCATGGTTATGTATTGTATGTATACTTTGTTTAGGCTCCGACATGTTTTATCACTGTGAAACCACGTCATTGATTGTTGCGTTACTTACGTCAGTGTTGCCAGGTCAAATGTGCCAAATATCTGGAGGGATGTTTAAAATAAACGGGAGAGCTACAGCGATTATAAAAATAGCGCTTTAACCTGCTCATAATGGAGGAAATTTCAATTCGTTTTATTTTTTACAACATTATTTGGGTTAGAAAAATCGGGAAATTTGGCGTCCCGATTAGACCCCTGAAAATCGGGAAGTCCTGCTCAAATGGAGACACCGGCAAAACGCCTGATACCTTTATGGTCTTATACCGTCTATGATATATTCAGAGTCTGAGTACGAGAGAGGGTTCATTATTTATTTTTTAAGATCGATTAACAATAGAGCTATAGAGCGTAAAATTTTAGAACACCGACTAAAAATTACTAGCGCGCTAAGTAGTCAGTGCTTTTAAATGTTTAAACATTTTATGCAATCATGCATGCCTGATCTATCTGGCTTTTCCTATTTCCTAATCTAAGCATCCAATTACCAATCTTGTTCTTCTAACACCTGATTGAGTAACGCTCCAAGCATTTATCGAACACGTTTTCTTTGATGAATCAGTCGCGATTGCAATATTCTTGATAAGAAGATACGTCACGCGAGTTAATTCATGGTTTCTGTTATCTAGACATTTTTATAATCTATGGTCATTTTGAACGATGATGAAAATGCTCTACTGTTTATGTACAGTGTGTAATCTAATTTGTTTGTAAACGTGTCTTGGGTGTTGAGGTCATTCAACTCGTCCAGTGTCAATTGACACATCTTTTTCTTTTTTCTGGCCTTTCGTCATATTTTTTTTCTGCAACCGACTTCCGATGAATTCCAAATTTGATAACCCAAGCGTAGGTACATCAGATTTAATCAGGGTTTCCAACCATACGATAATTATCGTACATATACGATAATGCAGGCCTCCGTACGATTTACGAAAGGAACACTATTAGAGTAATTAGTATAACGGTACGATAATTTTGTTTCTCAATATAGTATAATTTTACGGCCCTACTATGCAAATTGTTTCTTCATCACTAAAAAAATCCCTTAACTTTGTTCTTTTTGCGCAGCCTGTCAAAAAATTACAAAGGTGTTAAAGATAACAAATAGTAAATTTCTCTCGCATCTCCTATTCATCACTTACCTACGCACATCAAATCAAATATGTACCTACATTTAAATTCCATAATGGGACATCGATCACGTCTCGCTTTCGCCACCTTCGTCTGTCATTCATTACGATCCATTCAACTCCGCGGGTAAATGACCTGTCTACTCTACTAGGGTTAGTCTCTCTGCCAAGTTTCGGTTGTACTGAACGCGGTATTGATGTTATTGTACCTTTGCTACTTGTACTATCATTTAATCTGTGCCTTGACTATACTACGCCACAGAGTAAGTTACTACCGGACTAATTAGATTATGCCATTCTGATATACTAGTGGCTCCACGGGTTATATTCCGCCTGATTTACTACCGAAAAGTAGCATATCAAGGAGAAAATATTTATATATATATATATATATATTTAACCTTACGGTGTTCCGGCAACACGGCTCTTGAGAGTCGGACCATTAGTAGGCCTAGCGTATTTACCATCCTCGACCATATCATCGCTTACCACCAGGCGAGATGGTAAATTGCTAATTAAGAATGTCGATGTCCATTGCCAAGCAGTGGCAGATCATAAAGAATAATAAAAAAACCCCTAATTGACGTTCAATTACGTTTAATTTGGCTTTGCTACTTATGAGTATGAAAGACGGGTTGGGATAGTTAGGCTACGTGGATTGGACTAGACTAGAGTCAGTTGTGTTGTCCAGCGCCTAGTCCCAGTATCGTATTTCCTATCCAGACAAACACAATTAAGTCCGTATCTTCACTGAACATCAGGGGCAGGGGAGATTACCGTCAAGTGTTTATCTGTCCTTAAACCTTTACCGGAACAATATTTATTCTATTAAACTTAATATGTCTCTAGCTCTCCCCCGTGGCTTCGCCCGCGTTACGAACTATTAAATGAAATGAGTTTATTTGCACATGAAATATAGTATACAGTTGTTATTAAGATTATGAGTCCGTCTATTTCGCCATGTACTCGTAGATGACAGGTGAAAGAACATTCTGACAGAAATAAAAATAAAACACAAGGAACAAATGTTTAATTAAATTTAATAATTTTTAGTTAATATAATTTACGCATATTACAATTAAAAATAAAATCATCAATCAGTATCCATAGCCTAATCTATAGTCCCGGTTATCCCTGTATAAAATTCCAGCTAAATCAGTCTAGCCGTTTGACCGTGAAGAAGTCCCAAACAAACGAATAAACAAACTGACTTTCGCGTTTATGATATTGGTGTTGATAAATTTGAATTTAACCACAAGATTTCCACCTTCCAGGTTCTAGCAGTGCGTTGCGTTTTCGGACCTTACCCGTCCCGTCTACTAGACCTGTGGGACCTGTACGACGAGTGCAAAGGATCTGAGAACGACAACCCGGCCGTTCTGCCGTCGGACCAGCAGTACATTGTGCTGGAGCTAGCCAATGCTGGGCAGGACCTCGAGAGCTTTCAGTTCACTGGGGCTCAGCAGGCGCATACATTGTTCCAGCAGGTAATTACATTTTACAGTAGCAATATACTTTTGGAAGGGAAATTTCTTTGGCAAAAAGGCTCACTGGGGTGGCAACGGATGTGACGTAGCGTCACGGTCCGAATGCAACGGAAGTGACGTAAGCGTCACGTTATATTTTATATTAATAAACGCCCTCTATTGTAGAACGGCGTAACTGCGGAGACGTATTCGCTATCATTCAGGCATTCGTCCCGCTATGTTCAACAGATGGACTTGAACAAAAAAAAGTTAGTGATGTTGAGAAATAAATTGAATGAACTTTAATACCTAGAGATTCTAGAGCCAGTTATCAATTTTAGCCTTGCGTGCTACCTGCTACCTCGACCTCGTCTTCCTAAATCCATCCCTGGACACAGAATAAATAATAGTACAAGTACCCTGAAGCTGTCAAAAGTTGAAAAAATCGTTGAACGGAGTATAGACACGATTTAACAAAACAAATGGCTTCGTTCTATGCTTGACAATTGCCACAGAATCAATAATAGTAAAAGATATTACCGTAAAAGGGTGCCTCGTATATCCGGAATTCCTTTGTATCGAATTGACCACAGAATTGACATTTTAAGCGCAGTAAATCCATGCAAATCTATAGACTTATCACATACGTACAGTACCGTTCGAAGTTTACTCCATATCGTAGATAAATTGTGTGTAAAATTCAAAGGTTCCTGTTCGATTTTTGATTTCGAATCGGAATCAGAAATCCGAATGTATGTGGTCGCCCTAATACTGACCTAGAAGTGACGGCAGAGAGATGAGGTGATAGACCTCTTTAGTCCAAATCATGCTTTAAAAACATTTTGTTTATGACCTCTAATGAGGTATTGGATGCAATAACATTACTTAGGTTTGGTGTTACAGTGTTTTAATATGCTATTTATACAAAAACACAAATATCATGGTTTTTTTAGCACTATCTACATTTTATATTTGTGTACATTATTTCGTCGTATCGGTAGGGTCGTATTGTAGCTAAGTTGGTACAGCGCCGGGCATGGTTCGCAGCAGGCGCAAGGTTCGAATCCCGTCGGTACGATGAGATTCTGGAATCTCATCGCCCCCCAATCCCCCCCCCCCCCCTCTAAAAGCTAAACTGCTTGAAAAATTTGGGAAAATTCGTAATAATAGTGCATTTCATGAACTTTACAGAATAACTATAGGGTTAAGATAACTTTATTAGTTTAGCAGTAATAGTCGTTGAACTTGGGTGTTCGATAATTTTGCACCAAATACAAAATCCTTAGAATAAATCCTTTAAAGTGACAAAGACGAAGTACCTAGTTGCTTGTTTATAACGGTAATGACTTGCATTGAATAACGGGCTACTACGGAACCCTACACTGCGCGTGGCCCGACACTCACTTGGCCGGTTATTTTTAAAAATCTGTTATGTTTTGCCGTAAAGTAATATCTAAATCAATTTTTATTTTGCTTGTATTGTTTTTTTTTGTTTTTGTGTTTTTTTTCAGCTGACACAAGATTTGCATGGCTTTCTCGGAAGGTAGGTGAATTTCTAGTGTCAAGTGACACAATTATCTTGACTAGATTTTCACTTATCCTTCGAGTTGGCTCACCCCGCTTTTGTTGTTTAGCAGAGTTGTGAAGCTTATTTTTTTTTAGTTATAGTGTTTTTTATTCTTGTTGTTTAATTTTATTTGTTTTGTCTTGTTTTTGTTTTTTGTGCATGGTTGATGTTAATTTGACATAGGTTGTTTTTTTTTTCGATACCTGTACCCTTAGTACGAGTTTTCATACCAAACTCGATATCGTATATCGAGCAAATTTTTGTATGAAAAACAGTACAGCGCCTCTAGTGGTTACTACACTTAACTAAATTTAGACCAATCAGGGAGCCAGAATAAGTCGAAAACTATGTGAGATCTGTCAAAAGCGTTCACGATGAAAACTCGTACTAAGGGTACTGGATTTAACTTCTTTTTATACATTGAATTGACATTTTATTATATGATAAAAGGTAATAGTACACGCACGATGCTCGCCTGATGTCAAACAATGACGTCTACCTATTACAGATACAGCGGCATGCCAAATTGTGGATAATCTAAATTTTGCATGTCACTGCACTGCGCCTGTTACCTCGAGACGTGAAGTTGTTAAGTCTCACATGCTCTGTAATTTCAATGGACACATTGCCATTAAAACCGAAAAACATTAGTATTAAATGGCTGAATAAATTGATTAAGTGGTGGTACCGCCCCAGGCGGACTAGCAGAAGTCCTACCACTACAAATACTTTCATAGATATAAATCAAAAGTCTAAACGTTATCTCATTGTAAGAAATCAAGATCGATCGAATATTGAAACCACTGTTATGATGTAGAAACGTTAACAATAATATTGCAAAGGATTCTATGCTATAGCTTATAATATAACAGATTTCTTTAGGACGAATTTACATTGTTCTTAATTTGTTTTTCCTTTGTAACAACTTTTAATTATATTGTTAGTTTTGTTTTTACATTTTCAGTATTGTTTATTGCAACACAAATCTACATTAGTATTATCATAGTCTTAAACTAACCCACTTTATTACTAATAAAATGTATACCCTGTACTGTATAGGGTGTAGCAATATTGAGTATAAATCGAGATTGGTCTGTAATTGAGATATATGTTCCTTCCATTTTAGAAACATTAGGTAGGTTAACATTAGGTACATTATTACATCAAACTTGGTTAGCCTTAACATAGAAAAAACAAATCAATGTAGTAGAGTACATTGTTACATAAAACTTGACTCCCACCTAAAATGGAAGGAACATAATCTCAATTAAAGACCAAGTTATCTCAATTATCGAATCGTGGTAATGTCAGGGTGTTATTGTTGTGGCATGAATTGTATACTAGTTTTTAACCGACTACAAAATAATTTATGATCGTTTACAAAAAGAAAAAAAACGACTTCACATGCCGCGATAGTCAAGGTAGCCAGTAGTTATAAGCATATCATCTAAGTATACAAGTTTGCTTTTATTGTTTATCTCCATATCTCCGGAGATAATTGTCAGATCTCGATAAAATTTGAATAGGAAAATGAAGGTTTCTCAATTCGACCGTATATTATTTTTTATGTGTGTTCGCTGATAACTTCGTCGTTTATGAACCGATTTTGATGATAATTTTTTAGTTCGAAAAGTAATATCCCCAATGGTGGTACCATAGTAATTTCATCGAGATCTGATAAGTATCTCCAGAGATATGGAGATTATCACCTCAAACTTGGTACTGACAATTAATAGCGCGGCATTTAAAGTCGGTTCTCTTAGTTTTTTAAACGATCTTATTATTACAATGTTTGAAATGTTAGTATTGCGTTGTGCTTTTTCAGGAATCCGTGAAACTGGGCCTAAGTCTATCTAATATTGTATAGGTATATTGAAACTAATAGTGACCGTTCTGTATTTTAAGAACACATAGGAAATACAAATATCATTAGTATATGTACGTATAATGGTTTTAAAATATGTACGTATAATGGTTTTAAAATATGTACGTATAATGGTTTTAAAATATGTACGTATAATGGTTTTAAAATATTTACGTATAATGGTTTTAAAATATGTACGTATAATGGTTTTAAAATATGTACGTATAATGGTTTTAAAATATGTACGTATAATGGTTTTAAAATATGTACGTATAATGGTTTTAAAATATGTACGTATAATGGTTTTAAAGTCCTGTCTTTTTGCGTTAGTATTATTATACTAGAGCAAAGATTAAACGTTTTGTATATTGAGCAAAATTTATTAATTCTACTCCATTTATCTCATGATAATGTTGTTTATTGCATTTAGTGTTACTGCATTTAGTTATGAGCGGCAAAATAATAATTTGTATATAAATAAACATTTAGTAATACTACGTGGCTATTGTATTATTATTGAAATACTGACAAAGTGAATGTATATTATTGTATATTGAAATGAAATGAAATTAGTTTATTTTCACATGAAATAGACTATACAAAAGTTGTCATTATATATATGATTGAGTCCGTCTATTTCGCCATGTAAATGACATGAATATAATAATGAATATAAGAAAGAACATACTGACATAAATAATTAAAACACACAACAAATGTTCAATTTAAATTTATAATTATTTAAAAATTTACGCATATTGCAATTAAAAATAAAATGTCAAAGTGAATATTATTAGATTACTAAATTAAACTTTATTATTGTTATGTTATTGTTGTTAAGTGTACTGTTGAACAGTAAATAATGTATGTTTTATTATAATTTTCAGTTAGCGTTGGGACTGGCCGTAGCAGAGGAGGCGTTTCAATTCGAACATCGTGATCTGCACTGGGGGAATGTACTGATCGCACCCACTGAACAAAAGGTGTGAATTGTTTTATATTATAATAATTAAGATATCATCACTTACCAACAGGTGAGATAGTGTTCAAACGCTAGCCTATAAAGTATAAAAAAAAAATTTTAAAAAAAGATAGTTTAAAAACTAAAACAATCGACTTCCATGCCCCGCGAGTCAATTTCAGTTGCAAGTTTGAGACGTTTATCGTCATATCTCTGGAGATACTTATCAGATCTCGATATAATCACAATGAGAAAATGTACCCTACCGATTTAAAAAAATCATTCGAATCGTTTCACAATTGATGGAGTAATCGCGTAACATACACACAAAAAAAATAACAAAAAAACATAGACGAATTGAGAAGCTCTTCTTTTTGGAAGTCGGTTGAAAATAGAGCCGCAATATCTACTAAGGGTTCGTTTATTAATCACTTGATATTTTTTAGCAACATTTTATCCCCCTCCCCCTTCTGCAGGGCTAGCATGGCCTTATCCCCGGGGAAAACACAAAATTATTTCCCTGTTTTTCGCCACTGACAGGAGATCAACACAACAATTTAAACACTTGGTGAAGTTTAACCTCCAGTTTTGATTTGTTTATTGAATATAGAATTGATTAACAGTCAGCGGGCGTTTATAATTGTTGAAAAACTTTACTTATAATTTGCCTTCTCTACCAAAAAAAACACGGATAGGTGGAAAGACAAAATAGTCCCCTTACCATGCTAGCCCTGCTGGTGATGTGTGTATGTGAGGTTTTAGACTACCCACTACCCAAAATCACGTGTATTTTTTTGGTACAAAGTATATTTAAAGTCTGTGCGGCGATCGTGGTCATTAGCAGATTCAATGTGCCGTGGTCGAAACGTCGAGGTAATTAAATTAAAGTTTAAGCGCGATGAGTCCCGTATTTTTAACCGACTTCAAAAAAGAAGGAGGTTTCTCAATTCGACCGTATATCTATTTTTTGTGTGTTCGCGGATAACTTCGTCATTTATGAACCGATTGTGATGATTATTTTTTGTTAGAAAGGAGATATCCCAAGGGTGGTACCGTAGCAATTTTATCGAGATCTCTAATAAGTATCTCCAGAGATATGGAACACCTCAAACTTGGTACTGAATAATAGTGTGGCATTAAAAGTCGGTTATTTTAGTTTTTTAAACGATCTTGTACGCATCCTGATGTACGCATCGCGCAGACGAAATTTTTGCGATATTGGAACTGATGCACTTGCTTCGTTGTAAAACACGTAGATAGAATACGTCTTTTGTAGTGGTAGGACTTCTGCTAGTCCGCCTGGGGCGGTACCACCACTTTGCCAATTAATTTTCGGCCGTGAAATAGGAATGTTTTTCGGTTGAAATGGCAAGGTGTCCAGTGAAATTACAGGGCATGTGAGACTCAACATCTTTATGTCGCAAGGTAACAGGCGCAGTGCAGTGACATGCAAAATTCTGGACTGCCAGAATTTTGTTGCCGCTGTATCTGTAATAGGTAGACGTCATCGCTTACCATCAGGCGAGCGTCGTGCTTGTCCTCTTACCTTATACCATAAAAAAAATAACATTTCAAAAGTTGAACTCATTACAAAACGTATTTTATTCTCTTTATAATATTAGTGTGGATATTAATAAGAAAGTTTCGTAATTCCAGTTGGCAACGTTCGTACTGCGCGGGCGCACGTACCGCGTGCCGCGCGGCGGCGTGGCGGCGACCATTATAGACTACTCCCTCTCTCGTCTCACTCTCCCGCTGCAGGCGGACTCCGCGGCCTTGTACAACGACCTGGCTACAGATGAACAGCTCTTCGATGCCGTAGGAGACTACCAGTTTGAAGTCTACCGCCTTATGAGGGATAAAGTGGGGTGAGATTATATTATTAGTATTCTTAGTCTTTAAGGCTCGCCACATACATACGAAATTCTGAATCGAAATATCGAGTCGGGATTCCGTAACCAGTCACATAAATGTGGAATTCCGTTTTGAAGAGAAAACTTCGAACAGAAAACTACCCTAATACGTTTACCTGGTATTTCCATTTCGAAGAGAAAACATCGAACAGAAAACTACTACAATATGTGTACCTGGTATTCCATTTCAAAGAGAAAACATCGAACGGAAACTACTTTAATATGTGTACATTACCACGTACATATTCCGTTTTGAAGAGAAAACTTATGAATGGAGAAACCTTAATACGTGTACGTGGTAGATGAATGTATATACTGCGTACGAAATTTCGAAACGGTATTCCGAATAGAAATATCGAATCGGGATTCCGTAACCGGCCAGATACATGTGTTATTTCGTTTCGAAGAGAAATATGTTTATATTATATACTAGCGACTCATCCCAGCTTCGCACGGGCAGAGCCTATATGCGTACACTTTTTGCATCAGCTCGTTGCGTTGACAACTTCAACGATCATCGTCATATTTCAACTAATTCACACAAACCAATGAATCACTCGTCTATTCTGATAACCGCATGAAAATCCACTCCATAGTTTTGGAGTTCATCACGAACAGGCAGACTGACAGAGGCGACAGAAACTTTGTTTTATAATAAGATGTGATAAGTGGTGGGGGCTTGCCTATTCAGTATAAATATAAAAAAATTGCAGGCTACTGAACGCTGATGGTTCATTTAGCAACCAGGCGAGTGACTCATAATCCCCAGTTGTTACTCATTGATTTACATATTATTTGTCTGTTACAGAAATGATTGGAAGAACTTCGAGCCGTACACGAACATTCTGTGGCTGCATTACACTGTCGATAAGATGATCACGGCTCTCCGCTACAAGAGAACCAATACTAAAATACACAAACATTACATCGAGAAGCTGAAGGGAATCAAAGACAGGATCCTGGAGTACGGCAGCTCCGTACAGTACGTCCTCACAGACATCGAATTTTAAAATACAACGAACAAATTATGATATATTTTTCTACAACTACCCTCATATTGACATATTAGCATAATATTTTTCTAGTACAAGATGGATATTATTCCATGCTGTCGTTGCAATTTTGACATAACAAATTATAATGTAAATAGTTCAAGTTTGAAAATCAAATTATTAGATGCTAAAAGATTTGTTTACGACATTATTGTCGCATTGTATCACAAATATTGTAGTTTTGGTGCCTTTGCAGATAAGGTAGTGCCTTGGTTCAGATTAATAAATTCATATACCACGTTTGTGTTTACTTTTATTTACATATATACATTTAAAGTCGCTCAGCGAGCTATGGAGAGAGCTATGCTCGGTATTTCTCTGCGGGATCGAATCCAGAACGAAGTAATTCGCCAGAGAACTAAAATTATCGATATAGCTCAACGGATTAGTAAACTGAAGTGGCAGTGGGCTGGTCATATTTGCCGCAGGACATAACTGTTGGGGTAGACTTGTCCTGGAGTGGAGACCGCGAATCGGCAAACGTAGCGTAGGACGTCCTGTGACCAGGTGGAGCGACGACATACGCAAAGCGGTGGGCAGTGACTGGAAGAGAAGAGCCGAAGATCGGGCTCAGTGGCGGCGCATCCAAAGAGTAACATAATATATACTGGCGCATCTTGGGCTCTCCCAAGTGTCAGTTCACTGCTGGACGTAGGCCTCTGCTACGTCCAGCTGTGGACTGACACCGGCTGATGAAGATGACATATTATATAGTACATCAATCCACCCAGATAATAATTTCCTTTGTTTCCTACCTTTACATAGATATCATAACTGTTATGTATTGAATGCCGCGCTAATAATTTTTAGTACCGAGTTTGAGGTACATTGTTACACAATCCAAAATTTCATCGTACCGACGGGGTTCGAACTCGCACCCTCCTGGGAAACATGCCCAGGTGCTCTCCCCAACAAGCCACGGTTCGATTCTATCGATGCGACGAAATTAATGGATTGCATTTTAGCCAATTACGCTTTGGTGGCACCATCTATGATAACTATTTCGAAGTTAATCATTCGGAAGTTTGAGGTGTTTATCTTCATATCTCTGGAGATACTGAACATATCTCGATAAAATTTAACTTGGAAAGGGTATATACGAGTATACCCTCCCAAACAAACCAAGAATTTCTACATCGGCCCAGGCTTCTGACTAATCGGTATACATAAAAAAGATTCCGACTAATTGAGAACCTATGTTATATCTAGTGTCCGCCTGGCCAGTTTCCACCCTCAAGTTAGAAAATGTGTCGCCGAAACATTAATGTGTTCCGGCAGCTATCCTTGAGAGCCAGTTCCCATTCTAGGCCCTGCGTGCTTACCATCTTCGACCGCATCATCACTTATCAACAGGTGAGATAGTGGTCAAACGTTAGCCTATAAGATATTTAAAAAAAATCTTGTTTTGAAGTCGATTAAGAAAACTAGCAGGAATTTCAGTACGGGTTAGAGATTTTTTAGCGTGAGCGGAAAGTAATTTCTTGTACTTATTCCCATTTAATAATTATCGAAACAGGAAACTGAAACTACAGTACAGTGGGCGGACTAGCGATACTCTTATCTACCCATTCAAAACGAACCATCTACCATTAAAAACGAACATAAGTGAGTACCTACCCTTATTTTAAAAAAAGCTACATAAAAATGAGAAATAAAACAAGAAGTTAGTGATAATATTATATTTTATTACATAATACACAACTAGCAGAATTTTAATTTCAAATTTAGCGATCGTAGTCCTCGAATGTTTGCCCATCTATTGCATGTCGATTTACAAGGCGCTCGCTAAATACGTACCCTATGCTAAATACCCTAAACTAAACAGAATAATTTTCCGAATTTTTTTTGTTAAATGCCTACTACAGTCCGGCAAGTATAACTTGGCGTGCCTGTGCGCCACTGTGCTTTTACTTTGTACTTTGATAACAGTTTCTCTTAAACCACTTTTAATTACTTTTGGCATTATTGAACTATTTTAATGTAGCAGATTTATCAACAATAATGTCGCGGTAATTTCTCAAACGTCAAACTCACAGTTTCAATTAAAAGAATTAGTTCCAAAAACCACCACCGCCAAGTTATACTTGTGGCACTGTACAATATATCGTAACCACACTACACTTTTTTATTAGACTCGTACAATATTTTTAATGGTCTTGAACTATATAACACTACATAAATTATTCATTACTTGTTCCTAGGACTGATTAAGATATGGCAACATATTTTATAAATATTATTTACTTTATTTACTTGTTACGTAAAATGTACAAACATTCAGACTGATATTATATAATTAAGATAGTTTAATAAACTGGCCAAGTGCAAGTCGGACTCGCAATAGTAGGGTTCCGTAACACACTACAGTATTTTATAAGATCGAGCAAAAAATACCACTATCATTTTTCGCCAGCAAAAAATAATAATTAATAAACATTTTACACAACTTCACAATTTTACAACAAACGCCATCTAACGTCTAACAAAGGTGTTAGGGATCGACATTTCAATATAACGCCATCTATGGGACGTTTACCTAACTAAGCGTTCATAGATGGCGTGAAATGCCGAAAAAACACGTTTCTTGTATGGACCCTCTATTATTTTTAACTTTATTCTGTTTTTAGTATTTGTTGTTATAGCGGCAACAGAGATACGTCATCTGTGAAAATTTCAACAGTCTAACTATAACGGTTCATGAGATACAGCCTGGTGACAGACGGACAGACAGACAGACAGACGGACGGACAGCAGAGTCTTAGTAATAGGGTCCCGTTTTACCCTTTGGGTACGGAACCCTAAAAACTAAAACAACCGACTTCCATGCCCCACGAGTCAATTTCGTATCGTACGTCTCTAGGAAGTTTTTTTTTATTTATTTTTTTTATACGTTATAGGCTAGCGTTTGACCGCTATCTCACCTGTTGGTAAGTGATGATGCGGTCGAAGATGGTAAGCACGCTAGGCCTAGAATGGGAACTGGCTCTCAAGGATAGTTATTTTTAAAGATTACTCGCAATGTGGGTTGCACATTACTAGTATTCTTGTAACCCCTCCAACTAAGCTAAATATGCTTGTGTCTGGAGTGGGTTCACGTCAATAGTGCAATAGTTGAACGACAAAAATCGCCTGGTCTGAACCTGGTATAAGTGATTCCTTTAGAAAATAGGGAATATGCATGTTTTTTTAAAATATTTTTAATTCACTGACTACATCCATTTAACACAGTAAAAAAAATGAAATAATACTGAAAGTGTTCAAATTAATCTAAAAAAATAGTTTTAACATTGAAAAAATATGAGGTATTTAAAATGCTGCCAAATTTTCGCGCGCCTTTGTGACGTTACAGTCCACCACACTGTCTCCACAGATTAAATCTTTTTATTAGAAATAGTACGTATTCGTACAATAGTGCATAGTATTTCTATGAAAAAGATTTAATCTGTGGAGACCGTGTGGTGCCCTGTGACGTCACTTTCTATTTGACAAGTGGTGATGTGTCTAGCAAATTTAAATTTCCCACGCTTTTTTTGCAATTTTCATATAATATTTAAGAGTATTTTATTAAAAAAAAAAATGTTTAACAAACAACACCAGAACAATAATGATGATGATGAAGAGATGGGGGGAAAATGCCCTTGCACTCTACATCTCGTTCTTTGACTGGACTATATGTATTTTATTCTATGGTAATAAAGTTTTTTAGCCATACCTTCCACAATATCTTTTTTACTGGCACCCCACATATAGTATAGAGAGCTACATGACATAGCACAGTTTACAATAGCAACTACAGCAGTTTTGTCTAACCCATTTGTACCAAAGAGTGAACAAGTCCTTAGTGCGTTTTCAAAAAAAATTTCGTCCATCAACATTCGAGCTAAGTGGATGGGATCTCGAGTCTTTAATGCGCAATTTAAAAAGGAGTCCATTTTTATAAATACTGCATCGTTTACATTATTACCATTTAAATTAATTAAATTTGAGTCGAGGTTCGCATCTCTATACTTCAGAGTCCATTTTGCGTCTTCTGATTCTTGGCTTGATTGACTTTCCATAATCTCGATCATTTCGTCAACATTGTGACTCTTATTAATACCGCGCTTTATCATTTCAATGTTTGACTTTACGCTGATATAATCCAGAACAGAACTTTCAAGTCTCATTTCGATATATTGGGCTATAAAGTCGGTAATATTTTCTAATTCTGTAATCAAGTCAATTTTGCATTCAATTGCGGCATCCAGTTTCGAAATTTGATTCTGTATATCGGATGTGAGTGTTTCGAAATCTAGTATCAGTTTTAGAAATGATGCTCCTTGGGCGAGCGACGAAGCCTCCTCCATTTCTAATATGTTCCGTGTAGAATTGTCATTAGAATTGACTGATAGTGTTTCGTTTGATATATTCCTAGCTCGTTGGCTCGATTTGATCGGTGAATCGTTTCTTCTTTTCCCGCTTGCGGAAACTCTACTGTAAGGTAAACTTTTCCCGCTTTTTCGTTTTTCTGACATTGTGAGATAGGCTAGAGAGCACGCACGGAGGATAGAATAGCACAGAGCGTTGTTGAATTCGTAGACAGAGTATTGTTAAACTGCGATTGTAGTCTGTGAACAATGAAGAACGAGAAGCTATAAACTAAAACCTATAAAAATTAAAACTAAAATCTACCTAAACTACTATTTGCTGTCATTATATGTTATACTAGCTGTGCCCCGCAGTTTTACCCGCGTAGACATCGTTCCCGTGGGAATATCGTGATGAAAAGTATCCTATGTGTTAGTCTAGGCTATCTACATAGGTACCAAATTTCAACTCAATCGGTTCAGTAGTTTTTGTGTGAAAGAGTAACAAACATACATCCATACATTCTTGCAAACTCGCGTTTATAATATTAGTAGGAAGTAGGATAGTAGGGTGGAGATGGCGCTAGCGTAGGTTTTAATAGCTCTCCTTTAAACATTGCCTAAATGTATGAGATCCTGTAGATAGACCCTGAGAGATAATGTAGATATTTTTCGCGATATTGGAACTGATGCACTTGCTTCGTTATAAAACACGTATATAGAATACGTCTTTTGTAGATCGCGCGAACGATATGTATGATATTTCTCGCGATATTGGAATTGGTGCACTTCTTGATAAAACATCTCAAAAGTGAAATCGTTATAAAATGTTTTCTCTTTATAATATTAGTGTGGATATATCTCCCTAATACAACTGGATATAGGACGATAGATCACACAATCATTCTAGATATATTTTTAGATAATACTAGATCATACTTCAATGGAATTCGAAATAAGAGCGCATTTCCCTGATTTTTTTATACCTTATAGGCTAGCATTTGACCACTATCTCGGCTGGTGGTAAGCAATAATGTGGTTGAAGATGGTGAACACGCTAAGCCTAGAATACCTACTCTGACTCTCAAGGGCTGTGTGCTGCCGAAACACCGTAAGGTTATGGCGGCTGAATTTCTCCTTGATGGTGGTAAGCTATTTTTTTAGCAAGTCAGGCTGCACATCGGTACAATATGCTCCCACCACCAGGGCCGTATTTACGCTTAGGCCTATAAGGCACTGGCCTAGGGGCCCAGCATCCAAGGGGCCCTGCCTACATGTTTACTGCGACAGATTTTTTAAAATCAATCTATTTAATCCGCGATTGCAGAGCAAGGCCTCTCTTTCTTTCTACCATACAATAATACATCACAGTTCACAGTCTATTGCTTGTATTGTATGTAATCAGTAACCAGCTTCGGGATGTAATGTAATGTATGAGGGAGGGGCCTCAAATGTAAAGTTCCTAGGGGCCCTAGATCTCTAAATCCGGCCCTGACTACCTGACCTGTGCACGAATACCCGTGCTTGGATTTTAATCGGCGATCTCTCGCTTTGAAGTCAAGACTCTTTACCTACGCCAAAGGGGCTGGTATAATAGGTAGATAGTAATTAGTACGGTAGGTACCTCCTACCGTTATTTAAATAGTAGTAGCACAGTTTTATATGATTGTAAAACTGTGGTAGTCTTTATATATAAAAATGAATCCCAATTGCCCTTGGTCACGGCATCACACGTGAACGGCTGAACCGATTTCGCTAATTCTTTTTTTGTTGTGTTTATTATCGTCAGGAGATGGTTGTTATGAAAAACAATTTAAATAAATAAAAGTCGTTTTTAACGCAGGCGAGGCCGCGGGGCACAGCTTGTCTATACTAATATTATAAAGTTATTATATAGTCTATACTAATATTGTAAAGTTATTATAAAGTTATAAAAAAATTGTCCTTTACAGTATATAATTCAAATGAAAACTCTAGAAAATATCACGGATTTCACATACACGCATCGCAAAATTAATAAAATATTTGCAGTGCAACCACAGATTAGGTCATAGTTAGTACGAAAATATTATTATAAGCTTAGCTATTCTGTAGATCCCCACCGATCACAATCAATTTGTGGTCAATATAGTATAATAATATGATCTATTGTATAAAATAATATTGATCTATATATATATACTAGCAGCCCGCCCCGGCTTCGCACGGGTAGAACATATATGCCTACAACATTTGCATCAGTTTGTTGCATCGAATATAAAATATGAACATATTTAACAATAATCGTCATATTTCATCCAATTTACACAAAACCTTAACGAATTATGCACCTAAACCTTCCTCATAAACACTCTGGCTATTGGTGAAAACCGCATGATAATCCGTTCAGTAGCTATTGAGATTATTGCGAACAGACAGACAGACGCAGTGATGGAATTTGTTTTATAATACTTACGTAGTGATATTGGACGGCCCTTTAGCGTAAAGGATAGTTACCCTGATTCTGACCCGACGGTCGTTGGTTCTAATCCTAGCTATATACCTACCAATGAAAGTTTTATGTGAATTCATGAATCATGAGTTTTCGTACAGTGGTAGTGGGATCATTAAATCAACCAAAAAGTAGCTTACCACCAAGGAGCCCGGGCCCGGTGGCGTAATCGGGAGAACGGTCGGCTTTGATGCCGTGGTACCGAGTTCAAACCTTACCGTGCACCAATGGATTTTTCCATCGAAAAATGTATGTGCGCTTCTCACAGTTGCCCTCCGGTGAAGAAAAACATCGTTAAGAAACCAACAACCCCCGCATGGTGGTAGGACACTATCTAGTGTCCGCCTGGCCAGCTACCACCCTCAAGTTAGACATTCTGTCGCCAAAAACATCTAATGTGTTCCGGCAGCTATCCTTGAGAGCCAGTTCCCCAGTCTAGGCCTAGCGTGCTTACCATCTTCGACCGCATCATCACTTACCAACAGGTGAGATAGTGGTCAAACGCTAGCCTATAAGATTTAAAAAAAAAGGTGAACATCTGCCGCCGTAACCTTACGCGTTCCCCGACGCAAAATGTAGGGGTAATATACGTTTAACGTGTGTATCTGTGTGTCTGTCTGTAGCATCTTAGCACCTAACCGGATGAACCGATTTTGTTTTTATTATTGATAGTTTTTTGTTTGATAGATGTCTTCATCGAGAGTTTTCTTACCTTTGATTCATGAAAATTCATTCAATCGTTATAAAACTATGAGCTTTTTTCTAGTTAATTGCGCTATGAAATCAACTTTCATAGGTCTGATCAATTCGAAAATCTTCTTCTTCAACGATATTGTAAGAACATGGAAGCATTGACCTGATGCTGGGACATCTCCTAGACTCTACAGAATACTCAAATCCTCACCAACTTACAGCTCAGATTTTAAATGTCGTGTTTAGAGTCATTGGAATGCTTTTAATGAAAAGATTATACATAGAACAGTCGGGGTGGTTTAAAATATTATATTATTATATATGTAGATGAATATTATTTTATACAATAGATCATATTATTATACTATATTGACTTTAAATTGATTGTGATCGGTGGGGATCTACAGCATAGCTAAGCTTATAATAATATTTTCGTAGTAACTATGACCTAATCTGTGGTTTCACTGCAGATATTTTATTAATTTTGCGGTGCGTGTATATGAAATTCGTAATATCTTTTAGAGTTTTCTTTTGAATTATATACTGTAAAGGACAATTTTAATCTATAATATGTGGCCAAGCTAATTAACGTAATTATTTGGATAAGGATTAATACTATATACTTGAAAATAGCCTTGGAAGTTACGTAATATTTTTTAACAAAAATTTTAAGATTAAAATGGTTACTGTGAGTCAACCTTAGGAGATAGACATATGCTGTCGCGGACTTTTTTGTAGGTCTTATTAAGTTGTACAACTCTTGTATAAAAAATATTCTTCTATCTATTTTCAATTAAGCAGCGTTCGTAAGAAACGTGTTTTTCGACCGTTTTTTTGCCGACTTAGGTTGCAAATTAGGTCTCCACGAATGTACCTTTGATTTAAACGGGATAATATATAGCCTATTTTCATTCCGAGAGTCCATTCTATGTAATAGTGAAATAATTTTTTAAATAGGTTCAGTAGTTTTTGAGCCAAATCATTACAAACATACAAAAATACAAAAATACAAATGTTCTCTCTTTATAATATAAGTATAGATAGTATAGATAATAATAATATATTTTAAACCACCCCAACTGATCTATGTTTTAAACCTTTTCATAAAAAGCATTCCAATATGACTCAAAACACGACATTTGAAATCTGAGCTGTAAGTTGGTGAGGATTTGAGTATTCTATAGAGTCCAGGAGATGTCCCAGCATCAGGTCAATGCTTTCATGTTCTTACAATATCGTTGAAGAAGAAGATTTTCGAATTGATCAGACCTATGAAAGTTGATTTCATAGCGCAATTAACTAGAAAAAAGCTCATAGTTTTATAACGATTGAACGAATTTTCATGAATCAAAGCTAAGAACACTCTCGATGAAGACATCTATCAAACAAAAAAAAACTATCAATAATAAAAACAAAATCGGTTCATCCGGTTAGGAGCTAAGATGCTACAAACAGATACACACGTTAAGCGTATATTACCTCTACTTTTTGCGTCGGGGAACGCCGTTAGGTTAAGGCGGCAGATGTTCTCCTTGGTGGTAAGCTACTTTTTGGTAGATTTAATGATCCTACTACCACTGTACGAAAACTCATGATTCATGAATGCACATAAAACTTACATTGGTAGGTATATTATATATATAGCTAGGACTAGAACCAACGACCGTCGGGTCAGAATCAGGGTAACTATCCTTTACGCCAGAGGGCCGTCCAATATCACTACGTAGATATTATAAAACAAAGTCCATCACTGCGTCTGTCTGTCTGTTCGCAATAATCTCAATAGCTACTGAACGGATTATCATGCGGTTTTCACCAATAGCCAGAGTGTTTATGAGGAAGGTTCGTTAAGGTTTTGTGTGAATTGGATGAAATATGACGATGATTGTTAAATATGTTCATATTTTATATTCGATGCAACAAACTGATGCAAATTTTATAGGCATATTTGTTCTACCCGTGCGAAGCCGGGGCGGGCTGCTAGTTATATATAAAAATGAATCCCAATTGCCCTTGGTCACGGCATCACACGGAACGGCTGGACCGATTTCGCTAATTCTTTTTTTGTTGTGTTTATTATCGTCAGGAGATGGTTCTTATGAAAAAAAATGAAAATAAATAAAATTTGTTTTTAACGCAGGCGAGGCCGCGGGTCACAGCTTGTTATATATAAAAATGAATCCCAGTTGCCCTTGGTCACGGCATCACACGTGAACGGCTGGACCGATTTCGATAATTCTTTTTTTGTTGTGTTTTTTATCGTCAGGAGATGGTTCTTATGAAAAAAAATTAAATAAATAAAAGTAGTTTTTAACGCAGGCGAAGCCGGGGGGCACAGCTAGTAGACAATAATTTATGATCGTCCGAGACGAAAAAATCGACGTCATGATACTCAAAGTACCTAAAAATGATGTCAAAAAGTATACAAATTTGCTTATATTGTGTATCTCCATATTTCCGGAAATAATTGTAAAATCTCGATAAATTTGAATAAGACCAAACGGGAGGCATAATCTCTCAAACAAAAAAAAATTTTGATTTGACGGAGTTCTGAGGTACAAACATACAAAAAGAACAGTCGAATTGAGAACCTCCTCCTTTTTTGTAAAGTCGGTTAAAAATAAGTAATATCACAGAATAATGAATAGTACTACGTTGTAATATCGTTAAATCGTATAAGTACCTCTTTTAACTCACATCGCTCTTTTAACTACCTATGTCTGTGACTTCGATCAAGAATCTATTAGATTAGAATAGATTAGATTCTTGATCGAAGGTCTGTGACTATTCAAACAACACGTAGGTACCTTGACAGGAAATAGTTTGTGCCTTCAAGGACTTCGAGCATTTACCAATCGAAGTTCAAGGAACATCCTTGATCTATTATATAGATAGTTATACTGAAAGTTTTCGTTCGATATAGATTCTATATCGAACACTTTCAGGAATACAAACGTAACCTGCTTAAGTAATATAATATCTCAGAAAACTATGAACCTACCCACAGACTACAGAGGGGGGTTTGCACCTACCTGAAACAACGTCGTAACACTATTTCCTAACGGTATCAATAACACTTGTTTCGATTAGAGGCACATTCAATCGTAACACAATATCAATTTACGACGGTAAGTAACTATTTATGCACAAAAAACACATGTCATACACACTGGTCGAACGAGCGTGGCGAGTTACGATAGTAATAATTAATTCACATTTAAATGGACACCTATCTAAGCAAGCTACGCAATGAGAATATAATACTAGGTAAAGCTACGATTCGGGCACTGTCGGTGCTTGATAGTGTCGGGCGGAGCCTGTTATCATCGGGAATTTCAACGTGCGACCAATAACAAATGCGTGATTGCGTATTGACATGACGTCAACAATTCTATGAGTTGGTTTGTTTCTATTCTGGGATTTATATCAAGGTTATCATCAAAAATAATGTACACAGCATACCTTCTAAGCGGCTAGCAAATTGCCGCGCCATAGCGCGTTGACTCGGGTAATATGGGTTATAATGGGTTATTATTATTTATTGTCTATGTGCCGTGCTTAGATATATATATTTAAAATCTGTGCCATGTGTCGTCTTGTCTTGTAATACCTATATATAGTATACCTAGAAATAAGGTTACTTGACTATTTATTTATTTTTACCATTGCCACTCAAAAAAGAGCACTTTATTCATCGATAGCAGTGAATAAAACGCTCTTTTACTCACTCGGTGAATAATTTTTTTTAATTTGGAACAAGCACGAAATACGAATTATGTACAAAAACCAAATAAACCTTGCTGAAAGTTCGTACTAGCTGGCTAAATGGAGGTATACCGTAGAAGCTACATATAATTAAATAAAAATAATAATCCTTGAAGGAAAAGTTGTGAAACCCCCTCCTTTAGGATATATGAATATTTTAATATTTAGAGGTTAAGTACTAAAAAATTGATGAATAATTAGTTAAAGCTGGAGAGGGTTGGATATGGACCACTCCCCTATGCGCGAAAAAACGCGGAAACATGTTGACGAGAAAAATTAAAGCTTTTTTTTTAATGAAAACTAATTGACTTTTCTTAAAATCAAATTAGACAGACACTTTACAGATAACGTTTGCTGTACCTTGATTTAAACGCTATAGCGTTGGTTCTGGTGATGCGTGGCCGCTACCGCGGCTCCCCTCCTCGCTACGCTCGTCGGCGCATGTCACGCGGTGGTCACTGTTCTCTAGTGTGTTGTCTTAGTGTCAGACTGACTATACCTAATGACTTAACCTTATATTTACGTTCCATTTCACGCATTACAAAGTTTTTTACGGGAATTCACAAATTGAAAAATAATAATTAAAAATATTTTGACTTAACTCCAGCAGCTAAAATCTATTTGGGAGGATCAATACCAACCCCCTTGACCCTTCCACAGCAGCAGAATCCTCAAATTCAGGCGACTCGTTTTAAGATCCCAGCCGTGAACTTTACTAAGATGATTTAGCGGAATTTTGGTGAGAACGCAAATATCATGTTTTTCAAGATTGTGCTGTTTGCTAAAGGTACGGCCACAACGCGACGTCCTGCGATCTGCGGGCGCGATCTCAGTACTTTTCAAATGTTTTCTGATCGCGTTTGGTGTGAACCAGTCGGTACAAATACTACTGCGCTATCTGATCGCCGCCTAGATCGCGCACACAGGACACTACGGTGTGTCCGTACCTTAAATGGTTGATAATCCAGATTTATTACACATTATTAATAAATATGATAAATATAAATAGGTACTATAAGTATGTACTACTATTTATTTTCTCGCAGTCAATGGTAAAAAGAAGATTACACGAATTGAGAATAAAAAATTTAATCTCGGTCCTTGTATCCCTCGCTCCGCTCAGGATTCTAATCTAGAAATCTATCTCTAGAATCCTTCGCTGTTCGCGGGATCCAAGTTAGTCCCTCGAATTAAATAGCCTTTTCATTCACTTGTTGTATAATCTACTATTATTTGCTCCACTTGGTCACAGGGCGTCCTACGCTGTTTGCCGATACGCGTTCTCTACTCTAAAACCAGTCTATAGCAACGGTTATAGGTCCTGCGGGTGCGGCAGATATGACCAGCTCACTGCCGCTCGATGTATGTCTATAGCTATGCTGTTCTATTGAGCTATGTCGATCACTTTAGTTCTCTGGCGAATAATTCGTTCCGGATTCGAATCCAGAGGGAAATACCGAGCTCAACACAGCTCGTTCCATAGCTCGCTGAGTGACTCTAGTCTACTCTGACTAACCATAACTGTCCATGTTTCGTCTCTATCCGTTTTATTACAAAACCGAGACTATATCCTGGTTTAAACCCATGTCATAACGGATAAGACGCACTGATTGTCTTTAGGTATAGGCGACGAGAAAACTTCACGGTCTTTCTCAAGTGCTGCCCAGCCCAGCTGTTCTTCAATGGATTTCCTTCTCGAAATTGTGTTTGCCCAGATGGAGCGTCTGCTTTAAGTGAACAAACAGTGGATAAACTTCGATTGGGATTATAGCAATCGGTATTGTAACAACATGCTCTAAGTTCATCCGGAGACTGATGCGACGAGAAGAATCAGCTAGGTAATTCAAAATGTTTTTGTAGGTCTTACAAATGCAAAACAGGAGGGGCGATCGCATTTGCATTTTCGAAATGGTTACACCGGCATTTGTCGGTCGCCAGAGCTTCGTTTGTTGATCAGCAGCATGCACTGCACCAAGGTGGGATTGGCTGGGAGCACTTAGGTGGTATTATGCTACCTTGCATCCCTTGCCAAGTTTGATATGATTGACTATATGGTATGCATTAATAAATAAATGAGTACGTCACGTCATTCATATTCGCTTTTTATTGAATAAGGAAATATGAATCTAGGAAGAGACGTTTTCGATTTATTTCGCCTAGTGTGAACGCGGTCTGATCGATTCAATCATTAAAAGATTTTGAACGAATTTATTGTTGTTGTCACTTGTCAGTTGTCAGCACAGAGTACTTTTATAAACTTGTCAGTTGTTTGTCAAAATTGTGTCAAATCGTTATCATCCCAATTTCAGTGATTTCTCATTTCTGTCATTTCATTTCAGTGAGTTTAGTTTACAATTTTTGCATTCTTCACCAAAAAATGTACAGAAACTGTGATAAATATTTACCTACAATCGGGATTAATTATAAGCTGTCGCAGTAGGACGTTTAAAGCGCAGTGATTTATTTAGAATTTCCAACATATTGATAAAACAACCTGCTGTCGCGTCGCAGTCGTTAAAATATTAATCGCAATTAAAATTCGTGCTTTCCTGAAGATAATCTTAATGTTATTACCTGATGTCTGCTAAATTCAGTTTAATTATGGAAGGCAGTAGCGACTCTCTGTCTAGTAAGTGCGGTTCAGTTCGTCGGAAAGGTTCTGCGAGTGTAGAACGGTAAAAAAATTGTTTGTTGATTTTTAGTTATCGCACCTCAAATGGGGAGTTCACCAGCGGTTTTATTAACTCCTGGACGTACGAGGAACATTGCACAGGACATGGAGGCATTGCGACTGTCTCGACAAGACAATCCGTACCTTCAGGTACCTTATTTACACTTACATAACTTGATATTTTCTTTAGTAGGAAATGTAAAGCAGTGATTTTATGTAATTTGATTGTTCCGTATCTAGTCACGTATTCTGTTTCAAAGTGTACTAAACCACTTAAGCTTCTTTATTAAAAAAACCATAATGTGACTGTTACTTTGCTTTGTTCTGATCAATAAAATATTTAATTTTAACATTTCTATAAATGTATAAAAATATGGAATTTATTAGAATTCCATGCCGTTCCATAGGTTAATCATAAATCACCCATAAATGTTTAATTGACAGATCTGTTTTAAAATTAATCACTAAACTAATTTGTGTTCTTAATCATTCAATGATTTAATATTTTGTATCTTTTTAAGTGCTACTACACTTTATATTTTTGTATATTATTATATACAATCCTAATATTCCTAAAACAATGTTCTATAAATTCAATTATTTATTGAATATTGGGTACAACTTTGTTATTTTTATTTTAGCAAGTAATGGCAAGCCGTGAGAGCCTCATTGACAGCCACCACGAGGAATGTGAATCAGACGATACAATACTTATGTCTCAGGTATTTATTATTTCTATTGTATTTGACTAACATTACAAAACTAAGCAAATGAAGAGGTATCTAAGCAAGCATGCTACATCGTCGATCACATCTTCACTTAGCATCAAGTGAGATAGTGGTAAATGCTTGCTTATCTACTATTCAAAAAAAGTACTCGGCTCATGTTCTTATTAAACAATGTTTTAATTGATTTATTGTTCCTATTGAAAATAATTTAATTAGGCAAAGTTGTAGGTATCCAGAAATTTGCATGGTGCTGTATATGTAATAAGTTAAAAATCATCGCTTACCATCAGGTGATGAGTGACATAACAGAGTTTGTGCTGTGGAGACGAATATAACAATATCTTGTCTGTCGAAATCCATCCAGCTGTTTGGGAGATAGACAAAGTTATAAACAAATTAGTTAATTTAGGCAGCAAGGTAAAAAAAAATAATCAAATATTAATACACAGGTATTAATATGTTAATTGGATTGTAAAGTATAATCAATCTTCCCATCTGGATGGGATCTTTTTAAAAGGGTATCCTTGATTTCCTCAAAGGTCGGCAATGCATCAACAGCATCCATGGTGTTGCAGTTATTCATAGGCAACAGTAACCGCTATCATCGGGTGGGCTATCTGCTTATTTGCCTACCATAATATAAAAATAACCGGCCAAGTGCGTGTTGGGCCACGCGCAGTGTTGGGTTCCGTAGTAGCCTGTTATTCAATACAAGTCTTTACCCGTTATAAACAAGCAACTAGGTACTCCGTCTTTGTCACTTTAAAGGATTTTGTATTTGGTACAAAATTATCCAACACCCAAGTCCAACGACTATTACTGCTAAACTAATAAAGTTATCTTAACCGCTACAATTTTGCTTAAAAGTTCATAAAATGCGCTATTATCACGAATTTTTCCAGATTTTTCAAGCCAGCAGTTTAGCTTTTAGAGGGGGGGGGGGGGACGCCCTACTGGAACAAAAATTTGAACTTTAAAGTTTAATATTTCGTAAATGGAGCATTCAATCGAAAAATGGTATTAGCAACCCTTAAGTCATTTTGAAAGACCTATTCAACGATACCCTACACGATGGGGTAGAAGATGAAAAAAAATTCATCCCCATATCTCATATAGGGGAGCTAGCCTAAAAAAAATATTTTTCAAAATTTTATTTCAGCACTTTGTCGGCGTAATTTATATACATACCCCCACAAAATTACAGCGTTCTAGTATTAACGGTCTCTTAGCAAAACCTCAGACAGACGGACATGACGAAACTATAATGGTTCCTTGTTAGGACTGCGGAACCCTAAAAACAAAAATAGTCTTATAATATCTAAAACACCGTGACACTTAGGACTTCAAATACCCTGACCTGTATACACATATATATGTATATATATATATGTATATATATATTTTTATGTTTGTTCGCGGATAACTTCGTCGTTTATGAACCGATTTTGATTATTATTTTTTTGTTGGAAGGAAATATTCCAAGTGTGGTACAATGTTAATCTTATCGAGGTCTGATTAGTATCTCCAGAGATATGGAGATAAACATCTCAAAATTGGTACTGAAAACTAATAACGCGGCATTGAAGTCGGTTATTTTTTAGTTTTTTAAACGATATTATTCTCATTACATTTTCAGGAGTTCGGTAGCACTGCATTAGATTTTGTGGAAGACGATCCGTTAACACTGAAAGAGGTTCACGAGCATATGATAAGGTCTCCACCTCCAATCAGCAGTTGGCCTCACGGTAATATAATTTATATAGCTTTTGTTTAAGTTATATTGTAGTTCGTAAGTCTAACTTTAGTATAGTCACATTGCATAAACTGTGCTCGTCTCAAAAAAGTGTCTAGGTGCAAAGTTCGTGGAGCGAAAGCAAGCAATGATAAGCCAAATAAATTCAGCTCTGAATATAAATCTGAGGCTTAAATGGGTGTCGTAAAATAGTCTATAGTCTAGAATTTAGTCGCCCATTTAGTCTAGAATTTCTTAGATTGTAGCGCCACAGGATGTGAGTAAAGAAAAACAATTATTCTCGAGATTGAACGAAAGTCAGTGACTCTTGACTTGTACGAAAGTTACTGACTTTCGTTAAGTCTTGCCACGTAACGATTCTTTCATTCATCCCACAGATCTATCTCACATACAGTTTGCGTGGTTCGTTAGATACAAATACTATGAGCATACCACGAGATCTAAAACATTATTTTAAATTTACGCCGAAAAAAATTTTTTTTTATGATAAAGGTAGCAAACAAACGACCCACCTGATGGGAAGTGGTTACCGTCGCCTATGAGCAATGGCAATACTAGGGGTGTCACTCTTACACATTTTATTTATTTACTTTCCCACACTGCAACACATCTTATAAAAAATCCCATTTAATTAAATAGTTTTTTTTTTGTTGTGTCAGTCTTTCATTATTTTCACTTTTATTTGTTTCCTGTTATAAATTGCGTTGATGATTTGTTCTTTATGAACAAAAAAAAACAACTTCAAATGGGATGCATGTCATGCCGTGCTAGTCATTTTATTTTATTTTATTTATTTTATTTTATCTCAATTAGATCTCAATTAAATTATATTGTGACAAAAAGGGAAGGATACAAAAAAATTAACAAATCGGTTAATAAAGGACGGAGTCCTGAGTTAACAAACATTTAAAAAAAACAGGCGAATCGAGAACCACCACTTCCTTTTTTCAACCGACTTCCAAAAAGAAAGAGGTTCTCAATTCGTATGTTTTTCTTTGTATGTATTCTCCGTCAATCGTGAACCGATTCGAATGATTATTCTTTTTGATCGGTAGGGTATGGTCTCATTGTAATTTCGTCGAGATCTGATAAGTATCTCCAGATATATGACGATAAACGTCTCAAACTTGCTACTGAAATTGACTCGCGGGGCATGGAAGTCGGTTGTTTTAGTTTTTAAACTAACTTAATTATCTAGTTACAAGAATGTAATGGCGGTCGCTTGCCTGCTTTATCGACATAATTCTGTATCTGTGCTGTTTTAACAACACACAGTACCCAAGACTATTACACATGTACAGTGCCACAAGTATAACTTGGCGGTGGTGGTTTTTGGAACTAATTATTTTAATTGAAACTGTGAGTTTGACGATTGAGAGATTTCCGCGACATTATTGTTGATAAATCTGCTACATTAAAATAGTTCAATAATGCCAAAAGTAATTAAAAGTGGTTTAAGAGAAACTGTTATCAAAGTACAAAGTAAAAGCACAGTGGCGCACAGGCACGCCAAGTTATACTTGCCGGACTGTAGACGGTGCACTACCGGCCAGAAAGAGACGGACCTTGAACAGAGTTTGTCCCTTTCTTTTCTATGGACCACATTTATGCATACTATATACAAACAGTGTAGTACACATAGCACTAGCAGGATGTTCGACAAGGGCCGTTTTTAAGTACAATTACAACCTTATAAACTATTTTAATTATGTGGAGTCTGTTAAACATGGAATAAATTCCCAAAAGTCCACTTATCGAAATAGGTCACTAGTGTCGTGCTAACGACCGATTAGAGCGCGTATCACTGGCCTTCATTAACATTATTATAGTAATTATATTTTGGCACGTCTATCATAGGCTTACAGGCATGATTTACTAGTATATGTAATACTATAATAGTATAGTTAATACGCTAATGTGGGATGTGTGCGTAATATTTATTAAAACATAGAAAGTTTTTGCTTTAATAAATATTACGCACATTAAAAATTTAATAAAAAAAATATAACGAAAAAATGTTAACCCGACTACTGAAAAAGGTTATTTTATGTATCCTTTGCTTCGATGTATTTGACAGCGAAAAAAAAAAAAAAAAAAATTATATGTATTATAAGACAATTTCGCGCGCTCACTAGGTACATCCCTGTGTCGCGTCGCGGGGGACTTTACAAACACACACAATTACACCCAGACTCGGAACTATTGCCTTTTGATTACACAAAAGAATTGTCCCGTGTGGGAACTGAAACCACGACCTTCGGTTTCGCGGCCCCAGTCACTAACCACTAGCACAGAATAATGAATAGTACAAGTACCACTAGCTAGAGCAATTTATTTTGCAAACAAAAGAGCGAGATGCATGACATGGCCGTATATATCATCTCACTCCTTCCTTGTACTATGTTTATTCTGTGCTCCGGCTAAGTAAGGGTCAGCTCACACCGCGACGCGACGCGGCGCGCACTTATTGAGACAGTGATAATAACTTTATTTACTATACAAAAAGATACACATTTCATTGAGTTAGTTCGGCGGCTTCAGGCTGCGTCGCGCGGCGCAGCGGGAAGCCGCGTGATAAACAATTGAACTTTAATAACTACACAATAAAATACACATTGCATTCACATAATTTAGTGGTGTCGCGCGCTTTGCTGATCCGCGCGAATCCAAAAGCATCGTCACGTCGCGTAGCGTTGTGCTGTGTACTGACCTTTAAGCAGTAATAATGTTTTAGACCTCTACCAAGAGTTAGTATAGATCCTGGCTTGCCCTTTACATCTTTAATACCTAAGTACTTATTCAGCCCATCCTTATTTACTAATACTTCTAACAAAGCAGCCGTTGGTTTTTTATTTTTTTTAATTAAAGAAAGTTATATTCAATGGAGATTGCATGTAAAACAAAGTCTTATAGAAAATAAGTATGACCGTAAATGACTTCAAGCATATTTTTTCTCTGTCCTTCACGTTAATTTTCTATTTGAAAGAAGATAACAGACTGTTCCTACGATGGAGGCCAGGGACAAAAAGAACGATCTCCATACATGAAAAAGTATTCGGCATAGTGATTTATATTGGTGGCATTACTGTAGCCAGAGTGTATTGTTGCTTCTGGTTGAGTATAATATAATAGGCAATGTCATCACTACGTCTACAGCTACTAAGTTCTCTGCAATACTAGCGCCATTCTGGTTGTAACTTGACCTATTATTTACGACATTTTGTCTGACACTTTTTCAGTTTGACCGCCTAACCTAATAAGATGGTTCTCCTTGTCTCTATCCTCCATAGTGCTTACGTTAGAGTCTGTTCAAAAAGAAAACGTCGTGGCATTACAATGAACTAACATTCAAAGGTTAGGAAGGAAGGTGTACATTTTTAAAAAAAAATACTTTATAGGCTAGCGTTTGACCACTATCTCACCTGTTGGTAAGTGATGATGCGGTCGAAGATGGTAAGCACGCTAGGCCTAGAATGGGAACTGGCTGACTCAAGGATAGCTGTCGGAACACATTAGATGTTTGGTGACAGATTTTCTAACTTGAGGGTGGTAGCTGGCCAGGCAGACACCAGATAGTGTCCTACCACCATGCGAAAGTTGTTGGTTTCTTAACGATGTTTTTCCTTCACCGGAGGGCCACTGTGAAGAGCGCACATAAGTTTTTCGATAGAAATATCCATTGGTGCACGGCGGTTTGAACTCGGTACCTCTGGCATCAAAGGCAAGCGTTCTCCCGATTGCGCCACCGGGCCCTCAAATCATATACACAATCAATCAATCATCATTAATATCACATATCTACCTAGTAGCACACGATAACGATATGAGTAGATACCTAACAAATATTAAACATTTTTAGACGTACAAGTAATGACAGCAGTGTTGTCAATGCAACAAAAACAGTAAAAGTACCACACGATAACGATACGAGTAGGTAACTACCAAGTATTAAACATTTTTAGACATACTAGTTATGACAGCAGTGTTGTCAATGCAACAAAAACAGTAAAATAAAACGAACGATGCGACCTCTATCTGCACAGACTCTATGTGAGAGTAGGATAGAAACATACATCGGTGAAGGAACTTATCTTCAGACCATTGTTCTACAGGCAATCTCTACGTAGTACGTGTCTAATATTCTTGAATTTATTGTGATATTTCATTAACATAAGGTTAAAATTAACCCGTTTCCTGCTTGCTTGGGACGCAGACTCGCTGTCGCAGCGGACGTCGAGCGCTTTCGACTTCGGCGTCGACACGAGACTCGCGTATAGCGCTCTCTCTGTCGACTCGCACGAAAAGGTTAACTTTACTAATATTTTGTGTGCTGTTTTTTGTGCTCGTGTATGTGTTTTGTGCACTATACTACGTCGATTTTTGTAAACTTTTCGTATGTTTTAACTCGACTTATTTGTATGGTGTCTTTTCTAAAAGGAGCTAGAAAAAATATATAAAAAAGAGCAGGTGTCTGTAAATAGACACCTGCTCTTCACAAGAATTAGACTGCGCTATTTAAACTGACCTAAAAAAATAATTACAAAATCAGGCGACTCTGTAAAAAGTTACGCGTCGTTAAATATACACGTGTCGACTTGAGAACCACCTCCGTTTTTCGTCGGTTAAAAAGAGAATGTTCTGAAAATTGTACATATAAAAACATTTTAAGTTTTTTTTTTTGCAAAAAAATATAATTTTACAATTAAGATTTTTTTGCAAAAAAATATAATTAAGTTTTTTTTTTGTAAATATTAAAACTGACACCAATATGTAGTTCCATTGATACCTATTAAAGTATAATTATCTTAGTTGATGATGACTCCCGACGATACGAAAGTTAAAAAATCGACCTCATATTGGTAGTTAGATACATGTAAATAATACAATTACTTAATATATTTCTTTATTTGTTATTCTACACTCTAAATTGGGTATATTGATAATACACTAGACTTAAATACACTTAACTTAGTTGTAGATGTTTTTAGTTTAAGTCTAGAAATATAAGGGTTTGTATTTCTTTTTGATTAAATGCCATATATTAAGCTTTTTTCCGCTGCTTAGTAGAGTGCTAGGAAAAACTAAGATGTTTTAATCTACAAGTAATTCACTAATAGCGATGCTGCGAAATTTTCATATCTGCAAATAAATAATTTTGATTTTGATTTTCAGGAGAAAAAAAATCTTTCAGACGATGCAATGAAACATTTAATACTTTGCCAAAACACCGTATGTTTTTTCCTAGTTACGAGTAATAAAGTCTAAAGTTGTATTTAATTATTTCTAAACGGTGGTAAAATTGTTATAACAAATTTATTGTTTCCTACCCGAATAAAGTAATATTTTAACCTAATAAATCTAAGTAGTTCTAAGGAAATTATTGCGTGGGCTTCACACATTAGTACCCATGTCAAAAATTTTGTTAATGAGCTTAAGAGCTCTTACATACTGCTGTTTTAATTCTATAGTCAGCTTAAGAAATAATTCGTACAATTGATATTCTTATCAGCATATTTTTTTAATATCTTCCAGGCTAGCGTTTGATCATTATCTCGCCTGATGGTAAGTGATGATGCGGTCGAAGATGGTGAACACGCTAGGCCTAGAATACTCTGACTCTTGACTTGACTCTTTATAAAGCTGTAGCGGCAAAGGACACCGTGGTGACAGGGACAGCTTGTTTGATGAGTACAACAGTATTCCACTCATCTCTTACCTGTCATCACATACATTGGACCTTTGGACCTTAATGCCAGAAGTTACCCCTCCTTATGTTTTGAACGTTAAATCGAAATATTATTCTGCTGAAGTGGACTAGTACATGCTGATGATGATATTCCTGCGTCATTGTGAGCCCGTTGCCATCCACTCTTGGATGTATACCTCTCATATAGCCTCAAAATTTTGAACGTTTGCGATTATAATAAATTCAAATAGCATCCTTAACTACGAAGTCGCAGAGTGGTTAAATATATTTCGCTAACTCACACAAACCTGACCAATTCACTGCCTCTTGAGCTGCTAATCCTAAGATGCGAAATTGTTTATTCGCATTAAGTATTGTTCAAAATTATGTTCATTATATGCAATATGTATAACTTTAAGAGATACTTTGACGGTTAACATTATTTCGATGCATCATTCTCAAAGATACGAAAAACTCAGTGCCATAAGTTGTTTAGGCGACAACGACAACAAACAGCAAGAGAAAATACTTTGAAACTAGCCCTGGCAAATCAGCAACAGATCACCGATTGCTATCAACCAGCATTTTGCAGTGTAGTCGTGTGTAAAGACTCCAAGTATAATTTAACATTATTTGTTTGCGACACGCTTGGACTCAAACGTTCACATATACGTTTCGCTTACATTCCAAAAGTGCCAATTAACAGGTAGGTATTTTATTGGCATGCCGAGAACAGTATTGTACCCTTGAAATACATGGCGTTCCGTTTGGCGGGAATTTGATTGTTTTCTGTTGATAAGTGGCTAACTGGCTACGTATATTTTGGTATACTTTTTTCCTAGAATTATGAATAAGTACTGTAGATTTTTCGTATTGAATGTTACCACAGAAGAAAGTACCTTATTACTCCTGCGATTTTTTCAAATATCTTATAGCCTAGCGTTGGACCACTATCTCACCTGGTGGTAAGTGACGATGTAGTTGAAGATAGTGAACACGCTAGGCCTAGAATAATCTGATTCTCAAGGGTTTTGTACCACCGAAACACTGTAACCGTTATGGCGCGGATTTTCTCCTTGATGGTGGTAAGCTACTTTTTGGTAGCAAGTAAGGCGGAACATTAATATAACATGCTCTTACCATCTATGGACGAACACTCGTGCTAGGATATGAACCGGTGACCTTTCGGTTTACAGTCAAGCTATGTTTCATTTACGTCAAAAAGGCTCTCAAAAATTCAGATGTTACTTCAATGTAGGGTTCATGATTTCTCGAGCTTATCAATTTCTCGGGTCTCGAGAATTCTTGAGGCTGATTTCTCGGGTCTTCTCGGATTGGTGAGAAATTTACATTTACGTATGTTTTTGAATATCTTTTAGGTTCAAATAATGAAAAAAGTCGTCACAAAATTAAAAATGTGTATAATAAAATATATCTAATATTACATCAATAAATTAAGTGGTTTTCCTCTCAAATATGTAATCAAAATACTTAATTATAAAACTTTTATTGCCAGTTTTCAACAACATTAGCTTCTCTCAATCAAAACAAAAAAAAACGGCCATTTCGAGTTGGACTCGCCCACCAAGGCTTCCGTACCAACTTCACAGACTATTGGTTAATGGACAAACTTAACTTTGTAGTTCGAACTTCAATCCATAGAAAATGTATTGCACCAACCACAAATAATAAGTTATTTGTAAATTAACTTATTTTTTGTTATTACACTACATTTTTAGGGTTTTCAGATTTATTCCTATATAAGTGCTTCAAGACCTTGCTCTTTGCCTAATTTCATGATTCTATAGGTACCCTATAGGTTTTGATTCCCGTGTGAAATCGCAAAATATGCGACATAAACGGTCATATATCTTTTGATCACGTTGAATTAAGTGTTCTATTTTTTCACAGCCAAAAGACACCATAGACCCAAGTAATTGATATGATATATATTTATACCCAAGTAATGAGTTTCAACTTGGTATATTTACGCTATCCTGAGAAAAAGGTGTCATGACAGACAAACAGACAGACAGACAGACGGACAACAAAGTGATCCTATAAGGGTTCCTAGTTTTTGAGGTATGGTTATTATTACGCTGACTTATAATTACAATCACAGCAACTTTTTTTTTGGCAGGTAATTTGGGAAAAAATCAACTGAAAACTTTGCAAGATCAATAAAACAACATCTGCACATATATACAAAACAATAAGATCTGCGTACTCTGGTCTGATAAAATATGCCTTAAGAAAAACTAAAGCATTTATAGTTTTAGCAGCACGTTTATAAGCCAAACGCTAAAGGCTAATAGTTTTATTTTATGACTATAAAATTTTATACACTCTGTTATACACTCAAATATGATTTCTCGAGTTCTCGACTTTTCTCGAGCTTAATTATCCGGGAACAAAGCCCAACGATTTCCCGGGAATTCTCGGCTCGGGAATTCCCGGGAAATGAACCCCTACTTCAATGGCTATTTAAAAAAATATCCGTGACCAAAGAAATATTAGAATAACTAGACCCCGACTCA